>JAQFVV010007602.1:0-73103 GCA_028023455.1 Epiperipatus broadwayi | reverse complement strand
TTTGATCCATCAAATGATTTGTGGCACATTAGATTTTTAACAATACTATTTTTTAACAATTAAAATTAAATGATAAAAATTTCTTTATGAAGCACACTACGTTTATCTGTTTTAAATGCCACACCACTCATTCATATGTAGTTTTTTAAATATTTTCCTAAAATATTTAGCATATAAATTCTTAAAAAAGATATAAGCAATTCAGAATATAGTACAACAGTGACAAAAAACTTGTAGCATTATTATATTTAGTACATTTAGCTATTATCATATTTTTATCAAAATTTAAAATAATTTTAGTTTCCAGTCATAACATATATTAGTGCTCTGAGCTAGATAAATCAATAAATGTAAATTCATTCGAATCAGTCAACACTTAATCCATATCAATATCAATATTAATCAACAATCTCAATCTGTTGTCAAGGTAACCTCTTTAACAATACTGTTAAGTCAAGGAGGTGTCTTGGCAACAGATTAGGAGTATTGATATTAGTCTGATTTATGTCTTTACTACTTTCAATAAATTTATATATATTTATTATAACTGAATATTTTGTAAATGCATTAACTAAAAAATTAAAAAAATATATTTTATCTACTTAGGAGGCTTTCGATTATCCCAGTAATCTGTAATTGTGGGAAGGTTAACTTTGTTCAAAGCTTTTAGTTAGAAACAGATTACTGGGATGATCGAAAGCGCTTCTAAAGTGAATAAATTTTTTTTTTAGGTATTAAATTACTGTATTTACAAATATTCAGTTATATAATTACTATATATTGTTTTAAAAATACAGACATCGAATCATAATATTATATATATATATATATATCTTGATTATGACTATAAACTAATATTTTAAAATGTCTCAATGTTTTTTTTATATTTTCTATTAATGTTTCTTAAATTCTTAAGCATTTCAACAGAAATTTTATTTATAAATTATTAAAGCATAATTATAATTACTTTATCTTTTTCTACTTTTATTAATTAGATAATTCTTTTCATACTAATATTTTAACTTTTTAATTTTGAAACAATAAAAATCAAAATTTTCACTTATTATATCCATAAATCATTAAAAAAAAAACTTGAATTTTTCATGCTACATTTCTTTTATTGTTTATCTACTTTTTGTACCATTAAAATTTCGATTAGTTTTCATTTTGAGTGAAAATTTTTAAAAAGTGTATATTTAAAGTGTATTGATCTATAAGAGAAAAAAATCAGCTCTGATATATCTTAGAGCATATTAATCTATTTTCTCTATATTAACTATCCTACTTACAATACGTTGTATCTTTTGTTTCATCATTATACATATTCAATAAACATACAGTCAAATATTTTAAATATCACTTTAATTAAATATAATAAAAAGTATTTAAATAAATCAATGATATAATATAAAATATCTTTATATAATAGCAATAATATATATAATAATAATCATAAACAAAAAAAAACATTTTTCATCAAACATTCATTTTTGCCCTTTTCAATTCCGTTTTAATGAATTTACAATTAAGATCTACATTGCATATATAATGACATCTATCTTTTTTTATTATATAAAATTGACTATAACCTAGAAAAACTATACAATATTTTCAAGACATACAAAAAAAATCCTGTGTAAATGTATGTTACGTAATCTTTTATTCATTTATCATTAGCCAATTATTAGTTCAATTAATTGATGTTTTGTATATGATCATACAATTATTTTTTTTGTTATAACTAATGTAATTGGTTTTATATATCTTTCTTCTATTAGTTTCTTTAATATAATTTAAAGAACTTATATAAAAAGTATTATATAAATGTTTTTAAACAGTAACTAAAAGGTGAAGTGATTTTTACATCTATCCTTAAATTTAAAAAAAGTAATCCATAGATTGTGCTTATTTTTCAAACCAGATTCCAATATAACATATTTAGAAATCTTCACAAATATCTTTATTCTAGTTGTATTTTTATATTGAACTATTTCCTTCATCTAATATGTGTATTGAATGTCTTTAGAAAAATCTTTGTATGGATGGAAAGCACTAATCTAACTTTGCTCTTTAAGAAAAAGTGGAAAAATCAGAAAAGAACCTCATAGTATATATAAGTGCTTTAATATGCTGAAGAAGAAGCTGTCAGTAGTAACAAAACAAATTAATGTAAGCCTAGTAGTTTCAAGGTTTTCCCTCATATTCATTGCCAAAATAGATTGCTCATAGAAAAGTATATAAAATTTCTACTGATTGTTGCCTTTGTCAGGATAGCTCAGTTGGTTAGAGTGTCACCTTAAAATTCAATAATCAATAATTTAAGGATCCAGGTTTGAATCCCATGCTAATACTGTCACTGGTCAGCCAGCAACATCTGAAGAAGAGGGAGAATAATACTTCTTGAAACATTGTGGATTTACTAACCTGTTTAATATACTATTACTAACAGTTGAATGTATTTGGAATATTTAAATAAAGTTAAATTTTTCTAAAAGACATTCAATATGCATATTAGGTGATGGAAATAGTCTAATATAAAAATACAACTAGAACACCATCATCACAAATCTTCAGGAAAGCACAATGTATTATTCTAGATTCTAATGGTTAAATATAATTAATATTCTAGATTCTGTAATTTTATCATTCTGTTGTAATATTTTAATCATGTTTTGATATGTATATGCATTTTTGTGGTAGTTAAAAAATTATTTCTATAGATCTATCATAAAATATTATTAACTGATTAGAAGAGAATTATTTTGTGAAGAGTTTTTTAAACATTTGTAGTTTATACAGTTTGCTTCATTTATCATTCAGTAAGTTTAACAATAATTTACATTTGAATAATTATTAGTTGTAGTATTACATTTCACATGGCTAATAACATCTTTTCAGAAATAAAATGTATGTCAAAATTATTTTAGAAATGACTTGCAGTTTACATGATACATTTTCTGCTTACCTACTCAAATTTTAGTTGTTTCATGGACATAAACTTGCTTCACTGTGATAGTGGAGTTTCAAAGTACTGTTTAGAATATTTGTAGAAACTATTGTGTCATTAATATTATACTAATCTAAATATATTATTCACACTGGCTAGTTTTTGTCTATAATGTTCTTAAAAATTATTTTACATTTCAAGTTTTAAGTAAACATCTAGATCTTTCCAAATAATTAACAAAATTGAATTAAATCCATAGTAAATAAGTTGTAATTTTGACTTAATCTCTAATGCCACTCTTAAATATACGTTTGTGCTATAAATACTTTTAAATGAAGATTATTGCATTTGTTGAATTTGTAGTAAATGACTCTTGTATATATATTTCTATTCGATTTTTAACTCTTTAAAACAATATTTTTAAATTAGATTTTAAATCTTAAGGATTATCGTTTAAATAGCTTCAATAAAATGTTTATAAATTATTTTGTTGTATTTAAAATTAAAAATAAATTTAATTAATCATTTACTTATGACAAAATATGAAATTTTACAATTTCCTGTCCTTTTGATTATATAATTTTCTTATATACATTTATTCACATGTATATGAAAATTTTATTATACTTAGTGTTTATCTTTTATAAATTTGTCACTGACTTTCCTGCTTTATTTTAATTTGCCTAATATTTCTATCTCCTCTACATTCTAAGCATGTCTATATTTTTTATGTATAATTTTAATGGTATAAATGGCTTATTAAAGTTTGTGATATAAATGTTAAAATTGAGATGAAAAATACTGTTTAAAATGATCACAAATTATAATAAACAACTGTGAAAAACATCAATTATTTCTTTATCCATAATTATTCAATCTGCCTTTAACTTGAGAACTCATATATATGTATATATAACAATACTTAGTATGTATACACATACCCATATATGTATATATAAATGTATGTACTGGAAGAACAGTATTGTAAAGATTAGTGATATATCAGCAAGACTAGCAAGATTAGTTATTGAACTTAATAGCAGTTATCAAATGCAGGTAATTTAGGTTTATGCCCCACCAAGTTTTTATAGTAATGATGAAGTAGAGGATTTTTATGCAAAGATACAAAAGGCTTTTGACCAGACAAAACAACATTTTAAAATTCCATGGGAAACTTTAATGCTAAAGTGCTGTAGATAAATTTGATTAAGATGATAGAAATGAGAGAAGTCATAGACTCGTGGAGTTTTCAGAAAAAGAAAAAATTTATATTATGATTTTAATTAAAAAATTGTTAAGTAGAAATGGACATTGAAGCATCCAAATGAAGGTACAACAGGATTGGATTATATTTTGACTAATAGGAAATATGATTTTAAGATTATAATGTTCTCATTAAATTCAACAAAGAAAGTGATCATCGATTAATAAGATGTAAAATATATGTTAATGCCAATTAGGAATAAAAAATTATTAAGAAAAACAACATTCATAGTTCGTATTCCTAATCTTCAGAAACATTTTTCATGAATTTAAATTTAAATTTATGGAATCATTTTCAAATATTAACAGATTTTGAATATGACTCAGATATGAATAAAATCAAAAGAAGATAACTAATACACTTTTAAAAACTGCAACAAAGATAGCTGACACAAAAAAGAGCAATTGATCAGTAAAATATTTACTAAGTGAAAACAATTTATGAAGAAAAAGAGGAATATAAAGTGATGCATTAAAAATAATTAAATATTGGAAATTTGTAAGATGGTGTGAGAAAAAGTTGATAATGATATAAGATGGTATGAAAAAAGTTGATAATGATATAAGAAAGTCTAATTATGAACTAGCAAATATATATATAAAAGAGAATAAAAGTCTAAAAAGTATAAAGCAACTTCTTTTTATTGGTAGAAAACTTACTTCTAAATAAAAAATAAAAGATGGATCTCTTACTAAATAAAAAGATGACATCATAAAATATATAGAAGAGTCCTAGGTACTCCTACAACTACTATATCATCTAAATTATTCAGGATTTTAAATGAAGAAGTGAGACATGGAATTAAATTTATGATCATAAGAAAAGCTCCAAGAAATTATTGAATTTACATTAGATATTATAAAAGAAGTAGGATAGAAATATTTTTGGCAAAGTTATATACCAATGTCTTTAAATGATAAAAATTTACCACATGATTGGAAAAATGCAGTATTAATATTAATATTTCAAAAAGCTGATAAAGAAGGTATTAGAAATTACAGACCTATCAATCTTTTATCAGTTCTATACCAAACTTTTATCAAAATAATTACAGCTCATCTACATTGAATTTTGGATTTAATCAATCAAAAAAACAAGCCGGATTTAAAAATGGGCACAGTACAGTGGATCATATCCAAGAATTGAAAGAAGTTGTAGAAAGGACCAATGAATATGATTTGCCATTATGCTTTGTATTTGTAGATTATGAAAAGGCATTTGATTCTATAAGCATTTCTTCAATAATTAAAATTATTGGATCATCAAAGTATAGATTCAGGGTATCATCATATTCTGAAGAATATTTATAAAAATGCAACAGCAATAATTAGAGAACATGATAATACTAAATAGATTAACATTGATAAAAGAGTATGACAGAGTAATTCTATATTTCCAAAACTTTTTACAGCAGTTTTGCAAGAAGCATTTTGTGAATTAAAATGGGAAGCTAATGGAATAAAAGTAATAGAAGCTTATTTAAGTCATCTAGATTTTGAAGATGATGTAGTTGTTTTTTTTTCAAATAATGCTTTAGAGCTTCAGCAAATGTTACAAAGGGTTACCAGATAAAAGTAAGAATATGATTAATGTTAAAAAGATTAAAGTAATGTCCAATGGATTATTTCAAAATAAGAAAATAAAGATTGATAAGGATGAAATAAAAGAAATTAACAATTATAAATATCTTAGTGAGATTATTACTAGATGGTAACATAATGGATGAAAATAATCATAGAATTAAATTAGGTTATGCTTTTTGGTACTAATAGCTTAATATTAAAAGAAAATACATCTACGTGTTTGAAAAGGGAGATTTGTAATAAACATGTGTTACTAATTATTATTTAGAAATTTAAGAATTAAATACTTAACAGATGAGAAATACAGAGATTTTAGATCACTCAACAAAATATGGACAGATGTATGTTAGAAGTGACAAGAAGAGATCAAAAACAAAATAACGGGTAAGAAAAGAAAAAGATAATAATGATATCATTGAAAGAACTAAAAGACTGGAGTGGAGTTAGTCTGGACATATTGCTGGAAGAGATAATCAATAGATAGTTGAAATCTTAAATTGGATTTCAAAAGATTGTGAAACACATGTGAGTTGGATGGATGAAATAAAGAAATGTGCTGGTGTGATGTTGAGAAGAGAGGCTAGAGACTGGAGAAGATGAAATAAACTCAAAGATAGACCTTCACACTGAAGTATATATAAAGGATTAAAAATTATGACAATGATGATATTTTCCATTGTTATGGATTTAGTTAGCCAAGTCATGTATTTCAAAACTTTTCAATCAATTAATATTAAAATGATAATAAATTAAATACTCTTGAATAAAATTAAAAGAAACTTAATATAATAAAAAAATTCTCTCAACTGTTATCTCATATCTACTTGTTTATATATATATATATATGTGTGTGTGTGTCATATTATTATTACTATTTGCGGGATATTCTGTGTAGTGAAAAAGCTAAATGCTGACGTTTCAGTACAATATCAAGTACCTTCCTCAGAGCGTCCTCTTTCTCAAATCATAAGAATGCACGTGAGATTTAAAACCGTTTTTATCGTTTTCTTTCTCCTCATATTTAAATTCTATTGGTTGAGAAGTTTTAAAATTTATTTTCTCTTCCAACAGCTTCTTCCAAATGTTGTTAATCTTCTTTAATTCACACCTTTCATTTATGCTCAAGGGTGTGAATTAAAGAAGATTAACAACATTTGGAAGAAGCTGTTGGAAGAGAAAATAAATTTTAAAACTTCTCAACCAATAGAATTTAAATATGAGGAGAAAGAAAATGATAAAAACAGTTTTAAATCTCACGTGCATTCTTATGATTTGAGAAAGAGGACGCTCTGAGGAAGGTACTTGATATTGTACTGAAATGTCAGCATTTAGCTTTTTCACTACACAGAATATCCCATGAAATAGTAATAATAATATGACATCTTTATCCATGAAAATATTAGAATTAACATATATATATATATAGTTTAAATTATCTTTATAGTTAGTTAAGTATAATAAAATATGTATTCATAGAGAAATTTATGAAATTTGGTAAAATTTCAAATATATCCAATATCATAAGTTATAAAGCAAAATTATATACATAGTAACTTTGTATAAAATTTAATTAAAATTAAAACCTATTAAAAGAAAAGAGAGAAACCAAAAAAAGTAAGAACTAACTAAGATTAATCATAAAGTTTAATTAAGGTTAATTTTAAATAAGAATAACTTGCAATTGTAGGTAATTAAAGAATTAAACGTTGTTTTTGAAATAAAAATTCATATAGTCATAATAATTAAAAAACAAGTTTTTTAAAGAAAAATTGGTTTGTAATTTTATAATTTTATATTTTGATGAATATTAAGAAAAAAACCAATTGGTGGCAAATCATTAGAAAATAAATAACAAGATTGAACAAGGAAAAAAAACAAGCAAAAGCTTTTTGAAAGAGTTATTTTTAAGGAGGCAAAAGGCTATAAAAGATTAAAAAATAGAAAAGAGACAACAATGTCTGTGGAGATGACAGTACATGTTACCTGCATTGAATATCTCAAAAAAATGATTTCAATTCTAATCGTAGAAGCATTCTATCTTTAGTAAAAAGACCACTGTTACAGTACTTTTTAATACTGAAACTAAATCCATAAATAGTGAAGTTTTTTGATGTAAGAAAAAGAAATATAATTGGCTAAGCCCACCTGAAGTGTTCTAGTCAGTGCATGAGTGATGCCATCATTCAAACTTCAAAAAAACATCTAAGAAAAGTCCAGTGATAAAAATAAATACTGAAATATAGCTTTTTCCCCACAGAAGAACTAATTCAATAACATGCATTTATATTGGACACACAGAAGAAAATACAACCTGGATCAACCAACAGAGACTTTATCATACTTCAAATCTGAACTTATCTATGAGTGATAAAATTACTACACTGTCTAGAAGACTGGTGAAAATTTAAAGTTATATGTGCATATAAAAAGCCTTTTAAAAAAATATGTCTTACATATATTTTAATAATCGTACTCTTTTGTACAAAGTCGTTTAAAAATGCTGATCAAAAGTCACATTCCTTTGATCAGTGTTTTTAATTAAAATCTAAATCTTAAGACAGCACTGCAGCTGCTAGAGTAATTCCTAGAACTTTATTAAGAAGTCCACCAGTAAACCGTAATGTCGATGGGCTAAGTGCCAGGAGCTGATCTCTGTCCTGCCAAATTGAATCTTCGTGCCGCTGACTGATCATGTTGTTTGTGCTTCATAGTTTCCAGCTTCCAATCTCCAAATTGACAATGCCTTGCAAATAACTTTCAAAATGCGCGCCTACGTTCGTCGGAAATATCAAACGGGAAAAGCCAAGCCGGATGAAGAAAGAAGAGTAACTGTGTTACACGAACTTTTAACTTTCTCCCGAGCTTAATGTGATCAATCAAATAAATTACATGTAAGTTTTTATGTCGTTTATAATGCTATTGTTTAACCTGTCAGTAAATTTTCTTTTCTTTTAATCCTCCGCTCTAGTCTTTAGAAATAAGTTATAAAAATTGTAATTAAGAGTAATAATAATTCAAATGAATGCATTTATATTTTTTTTGTGTTGCGTATTCCATAAACAAACGATGCCAATAGTAATATTTCCCAACTCTGTGTAAAACTAGTGTACAATAATGATCAAGTTATTTTAAAAGTAAATTTCGTTTCCTGAATTAAATATTCTTTTATATTTCGAGTTGGTAAATGTTAAATCTTTTTTTATTCTAGTTTAAGTTGTCATATAATTGCAATCTAAGGTTCAATGTTAAATATATATATTGTTTTAAAGTGTTATATTAATGTCATGTATGATATAAGAAATAACTCACTGTATATCTTAATACTATCGCTACCGCCTGTCAACCTGGAGGGTTAAGGGTTTCAGAGTAAATTTAATTAATTATTGTTCTCGCGGTCAGTTTAATTCCGCTATATTTTATTGGGATAAGGATCTCAGCCTGTGGCGTAGAAATAGACGAATAGATTCCAGGTTTTGTATAATTTCTTTTAAAAATCCACTTCAAGTACTCGTCCTTGATGTCTGTGGCAATGCCTTCCCTTCGCTGAAGTTAGCGTCTTGCCATTCTACCATTGGGGATTGAAAGCAGTTTCTTTCCCAGGTAATCTCTTGGATCACCGGGTTCGAAATGATCCCGGCTGGTTGTCGTGTCCCGGAGCTACTTGGGGGCATTAAGCCTTGTCAAAGTACAAGCCACCCGGTATTCCGTTAATGCACCACAAGTGATTACTGTAGGGCTCTTGAATCTAGGCAACCACTAGTACATCTATCTTCCATGCCGTATTTATATAAAACCACCTCCAACTGTCCATCTACGTAACGGCTCGAGTCTATTCGAATAAAATAAGTTAGTAAAACCCTTTTTGATAAATATCTTTTCAATGCCCAATACTCTGATTCTCCTAGCCACCCGTCAGTCATCTAACTACACAGCTATTGGCATGAGTTTGTTCACGAGATAAAATGATTGTTAAAGACTAGTAGCTAAACACCAGAGGATTCATGGAAGTCTTACCGTACTGTTGAACGTTATATTTATATTTTTATATTTTTCTTATTAAACACTTTATTTAATCTACCTTTTGTGTCCTCCACCTTATTACTCTTTGAGTCTAGGTAGCCACTTACTGTCTGTATGGGCAACTTAAATATATACGTTACATGAATGACCGTTCCAATATCTAGAGAATAAATAAATCTATATCATTAACTGTAAGAATTAGTCTATGTTCTGAGCTGAGCTAGAAAAGGGATAACCCCGTGCTGTTATAAAGTCATCATCGGTTGGTCATACCGGGGTTTGGGTTTGAATTCAGTTGGCGTTTTTGGAATTTATTCTTAAGCGTGGGCTGGGTTTGAACTCGGGTACTGTGTATGAGTAAGCGTGGTGGATTTATACCGGTACACTTGCACTGACACGAATATCTAATAATTAATTACTTTGAATACTTTTTAAATCAAATCATATGTATGTTCGAGTTGCCAACACAGATAGCGGGTATGAACATTTAAATAATTATAAAAAGAATGATGAACTAAGAAACCAAGTATGTTGGAAAGTATTTAATAAGAATAATTTGTTTTGTTTCATAGAATATAAAATACATTAACTACCTCTAGTCTTTAAGATATCTTACAATTATAATAAGAGTGGCGGTCCTTATCATATGCCAACAAGTATTACACAACATGGAATTCTATGTCTATGCCCCCAACGAGAAATATAAAGGCAGATAAAGGTATTCATTAATAAGGAAATGATTGCTCTAATTTTATTATGACAGAATGTGATATTTATTTTCACATTCGAAAATCTACTCATGAAGAGCAAGATACGTAATTTAGGGCATAACTTTAATCTTGATTTGAAAACTGATTTAACTAAATATATTTGAAAATTTGTTCGACTTTAATTTAAATCCCTTCATCATGGATTACGAGCATGGAGCGGGTTTTACCGGAACAAAAATGCAATGGTGCTTGACGAATTACGAGGCAGAGAGTCAAATTTGAAAGATGATCGCTAGTCGATGATCGAAGTCCTATGGCGGCTTGCATTTGGCAAGTCTTACGCCCTTTGACTAATGAATCGGAAAGGAAGTACTTTCTTCCTCGAGAAATTTAAATAAAAGAATATGATCACCGACCAGCCTAATGGAGCGGAAGATGGCCCTACGTCAGCAACATTTGATGATGATGACTTGATAGTCATCGTTGAAAAATAGAACCCATGTAGAATACTCTACGTGATGACTTGACCAATTAATTAAAGTCAAACGAGCTTTTATCGAACTATTTTAAAACATTTATAAACTATATTAATTATGCCCTAATATCGTGCCCTTCCTGAATATTAATATAAAATAACAAAAGTGGAATTAAAATACATTTAACCCTTTATCGACCTTTTTGCAAAACATTTTAAATATATATATATGGATAAATAAATCAATATTAGTAAAGCAAGAAATAACATTTTAACATTACGTGAGCATATAACCACTTGTAACTTAGGAGCTGGGGACATAGGTGAAAAACGGAGCAAATAATTTATGATGAGCTAATTATAAAAATAGTAAACGTATAATATTTTCTTTCGATTCGATGATTAATAGAACTTATAAATTTAGTTCTAATGGCGAGAATAACTATTTAAAATTTATATTATATTATTTGCGTGAGGCAAATAGAACCAAGGAGCTCATCGAGTCGAAAAACTATTGGCATATAATTTTAAATACGACATTAATAAAGCACACAAATATATATTAAATGAACCGCCAAGTCAGAAAAGAAAAAGTTTAAAGACTAGAGATTTAAAGAATGACGAGATAGATTTACAGTAACATGAATAAAAGGTTTTATAAAATTTGTTACATTAAAGAATAAAAGAGCTCTTAAAAAGAAGGAGTATAAAATAAAGTTCGAACTGGCCAGAAAGTTTAACGTTCATATTACCATTCCGTGCTTGTCCTTAAGTTACTCCTCCAAGTTGTTGAAAACGTAGGCATCATTGGTTAACTACTGGAGTAGTATTTTAGTAGCTTTCATTATTTTAGCAGAATGATCGATCCGGAAAACGGTTCAGCAGCTCCAGTGAAGATTCCTCGGGACTTTAGGAACCGTAGCCAGATCCCTGATGTTCTAGCCCTCTATCATGATGAAATACAATTTTTAGACACCCAGAGTTCACTGCACTACTCTACAACCAAAACTAGTCTTTTTCTTTACTTTTCAGGGCTATATATCTACTGTTCACTGATGCCTCCGGCTAGCGCTCATTTTATTATCAATCTCTTTTTTTTTTAATTAGTTGTTTTCAGAAACATTCCTTCGATAAGCTTTCAAACTAATTTGTGAATTCCTTTCCTAATTAGAAAATGAATTCTTAAAGTCTGAAATGATTTTAATTAAAAATTGAATTCTTATCTTTTTTAATTAATAAAACTTTACTGTTGTTTTTGAGAATGAAAGAATGTAGCTTTTAATCACAAAACTTTACAAATTATTTTAAAGGTGAAAAAAAAAAAAGTATTCCCGACGCAATGAAACTTTCGAACAATTATATATATTTAATATTTACAAACATATATACGCACAATCCAGGCAATTTAATATATGTAAATTCATAAACATTTTATCATGAATTTATTCAGAGAATTGATCCAATTTAAACTAAACTAATTAATTTTACTACGTATTTGAAACAAGTTATTCATTATGGAAATTAGCGTGGATTGAACGTATAAAGCCCCATTGCATCGGAAATTTCAAGGTTAGTATTAGGGTAAATAACATGAAGCTAGGATCGAACTCAGATCTGACTGCTTCATTTCTTTTCACTTCAAAAAAAAACAATGAAAAAAAAATGACTTTACTTACGCAGGATATAGTTGCATAAGTGTATAGACCCTGGGAGAACAGCATGAGCGTGAATAATATAACCTGCCCAAGCTACAAATTATACATGTCTCACTGCGATCCATTTTTTGAATATTCAACTTATAAATGGGTTTATAATAAATCGGTCCGATTATCAAGTCTCATTTTCCTATGGTCATGTCAGTTGGTCTTCTGTATATATATATCTGTCTCTACAGTTTATCTTACTGTTTCCCTGGATCAGGTGGTACATATTGTTTTAACTGTCTGGTATTGTAATGGTCATAGTCCTGGTCTTCCCTGGTTGTCATCAAGTTCCCATAGTCTATTGCTGTCATTTGTTCTATGGCCTTTTCTGCGACCGAATGCACAAAAAACAATTCTTTAACATTATCTCTATGAACGATGGGGTTCTCTCCTGGGTCTTCTTTGAAAGTTTGAGTCTGTATTGAGGCTCCAGGGAATGGCATCTGTAAAGTCCTCATGCTAAGTTGAGGATTCATCATCCGTCCCATTTCCACTTTTAGTTTCATTTGACCAGTGGTCTGAACATCTTTTTCTGTATCTATATCCACTTCTTCCACTGCTTCATAACTGGACTCATCCTCACCACTGTTGTTTTCCTTGCTGTCCACAACTTCTTTTGGTGTGGCCTGATCATCTTCATTTTCTATTTTTGGGTCTTCAGAGGGATTTATTTCTTGCTGAAGCTTTACATTTTCTAGATTTGAGTTGGCTTGGATGCCATATGCTTCCTCGATCCTTACCAGCCTTTCCATCATCATCATCAGTACCTTTCGATCTTCTCTCATTTCTCTGAGGATCGTTTGTAAAGTGTCTTTTCCCATTTTTGAAAATACGAAAATAATGTAATAAACAATCAATATAATGAACACTGCAGATCAACTTATAGTACTCTGTATGCTTAAAAATATTTTTTTTCTTCAGTAATTTTAACTAGGTCTCTGACTACAGGTCCATTGTCCTAATCTTCACCAGCTGCTTCATATTATTTCCCCAATCTATGTAATCTGCCTTTTTTTTAGTTTACCTACGTTTTCTTGGTTAGCTCTTTATTTTAACTGTTTGAGTGAGACATGTATTCAAAAATATATAAAAAAACATTATTCACTTTCCCTTTGTTTACTGTTCTGTTCTCCCATGTCTGGAAAAAAAAAATATTTTTAAGCATACAGAGAGTACTATAAGTTGATCTGCAGTGTTTATTATATTGTTTATTATATTAGTTTCTTATTTTCAAAAATGGGAAAAGACACTTTACAAACGATCCTCAGAGAAATGAGAGAAGATCGAAAGGTACTGATGATGATGATGGAAAGACTGGCAAGGATCGAGGAAGGACATGGCATCCAAGCCAACTCAAATCTAGAAAATGTAAAGCTTCAGCAAGAAATAAATCCCTCTGAAGACCCAAAAGTAGAAAATGAAGATGATCAGGCCACACCAAAAGAAGTTGTGGACAGCAAGGAAAACAACAGTGGTGAGGATGAGTCCAGTTATGAAGCAGTGGAAGAAGCGGATATAGATACAGAAAAAGATGTTCAGACCACTAGTCCAATGAAACTAAAAGTGGAAATGGGACAGATGATGAGTCCTCAACTTAGTATGAAGAAGTTACAGATGCCAATGCCTGGATCCTTGATACAGATTCAAATTTTCAAAGATGACCCAGGAGAGAACCCCATCGCTCATCGAGATAATATTAAAGAATTGTTGTTTGTGCATTCGGTCGCAGAAAAGGCCATAGAATTAATGACAGCAATGGACTATGGGAACTTGACGACAACCAGGGGAAGACCGGGACTATGACCATTACAATGCCAGACAGTTAAAACAATATGTACCACCTGATCCAGGGAAACAGTAAGATAAACTGTAGAGACAGATATATATACAGAAGACCAACTGACATGACCATAGGAAAATGAGACTTGATAAACGGACCGATTTTTTTAAACTTATTATAAGCGGAATATTCAAAAAAATGGATCGCAGTGAGACATGTATAATTTGTAGCTTGGGCAGGTTATATTATTCACGCTCATGCTGTTCTCCCAGAGTCTATACACTTATGCGACTATATCCTGCGTAAGTAAAGTCATTTTTTTTTCATTGTTTTTTTTTGAAGTGAAAAGAAATGAAGCAGTCGGATCTGAGTTCGATCCTAGCTTCATGTTATTTACCCTAAAACTAACCTTAAATTTCCGATGCAATGGGGCTTTATACGTTCAATCCATGCTAATTTTCATAATGAATAACTTGTTTCAAATACGTAGTAAAATTAATTAGTTTAGTTTAAATTGGATCAATTCTCTAAATAAATTCATGATAAAATATTCATGAATTTATATATATTAAATTGCGTGGATTGTGCGTATATATATTTGTAAATATTAAATGTATATAATTGTTCGAAAGTTTCATTGCGTCGGGAATACTTGTTTTTTTTACTTTTAAATAATTTGTAAAGTTTTGCGATTAAAAGCTACATTCCTTCCAAAGGCTTTCAAATTCTCAAAAACAACAGTAAAGTTTTATTAATTAAAAAAAGATAAGAATTCAATTTTTAATTAAAATCATTTCAGACTTTAAGAATTCATTTTCTAATTAGGAAAGGAATTCAAAAATTAGTTTGAAGGCCTTATCGAAGGAATGTTTCTGAAAACAACTAATTATAAAAAAAAACCAGATTGATAAGAAAATGAGCGCTAGCCGGAGGCATCAGTGAACAGTAGATATATAGCCCTGAAAAGAAAAGAAAAAGACTAGTTTTTGATTGTAGAGTAGTGCAGTGAACTCTGTGTGTATAAAAATTGTATTTTATCATGATAGAGGGCTAGAACATCAGGGATCTGGCTACGGTTCCTAAAGTCCCGAGGAATCTTCACTGGAGCTACTGAACCGTTTTCCGGATCGATCATTCTGCTAAAATAATGAAAGCTACTAAAATACTATTCCAATAGTTAATCAATAATGCCTACGTTTTCAACAACTTGGAGGAGTAACTTAAGGACAAGCACGGAGGGTAATATATTTCTATAATGAACGTTAAACTTTCTGGCCAGTTCGAACTTTATTTTACTCTCCTCCTATTTAAGAGCTCTTTATTCTTTAATGTAACATTTTTTATAAAACCTTTTATTCATGCTATTGTAAATCTATCTCGTAATTCTTTAAATCTCTAGCCTTTAAACTTTCTCTTTTCTTACTTGGCGGTTCATTTAATATATATATTTGTGTGCTTTATTAATGTCGTATTTAAAATTATATGCCAATAATCTTTCGACTCGATGAGCTCCTTGATTCCATTTGCCTCACGCAAATAATATAATATAAATTTTAAATAGTTATTCTCGCCCATTAGAACTAAATTTATAAGTTCTATTAATCATCGAGTCGAAAGAAAATATTATACGTTTACTATTTTTATAATTAGCTAATAATAAATTATTAGCTCCGTTTTTCACCTATGTCCCCAGCTCTTAAGTTACAAGTGTATCTACTCACAAAATGTTAAAATATTGATTTCTTGTTCCACTAATACTTGATAAAAAATTAATATATTTTTAAAAAAAAAAGGGTAAAAGGGATTTAAATCCTTTTTTTGTATTTTATTATTTTTATTCTTTATATTTCTCACGTGTGCTCTTCCGACATAGAATCCCATGTTGTGTAATACTTGTTGGCATATGATAAGGACCGCCACTCTTATTATATTTATAAATTATTTTAAAGACTAGAGGTAACTAATGCAATCTATATTTTATTGAACAAAACAAATTATTATTATTATTAAATATTTCTAACATACTTGGTTTCTTAGTTCATCATTCTTTTTATAATTATTTAAATGTTCATACCCGCTATCTGTGTTGGCAACCCGAACATACATATGATTTGATTTAAAAAGTATTCAAAGTAATTAATTATTAGATATTCGTGTCAGTGCAAGGGTCTCTAGTCCTCACCAACCGTTGAACTAGTTCTTGGCGCATAGCACTGTGCCGTCGATTTCTGCTATCTGAGCTGTTAAGTTGGGTTTGAATTCAGTTTGGTTCAGCTGAGTTTGATTCCGATTTGACATTGGGGGTGGTGGTTTTCGACCGGTACATGGATATGCCACCACCCCCAATGTCAACCGGAATCAAACTCAGCTGAACCAAACTGAATTCAAACCCAACTTAACAGCTCAGATAGCAGAAATCGACGGCACAGTGCTATGCGCCAAGAACTAGTTCAACGGTTGGTGAGGACTAGAGACCCTTGCACTGACACGAATATCTAATAATTAATTACTATGAATACTTTTTAAATCAAATCATATGTATGTTCGGGTTGCCAACACAGATAGCGGGTATGAACATTTAAATAATTATAAAAAGAATGATGAACTAAGAAACCAAGTATGTTAGAAATATTTAATAATAATAATAATTTGTTTTGTTCAATAAAATATAGATTGCATTAGTTACCTCTAGTCTTTAAAATAATTTATAAATATAATAAGAGTGGCGGTCCTTATCATATGCCAACAAGTATTACACAACATGGGATTCTATGTCTATGCCCCCAACAAGTATTAGTGGAACAAGAAATCAATATTTTAACATTTTGTGAGTAGATACACTTGTAACTTAAGAGCTGGGGACATAGGTGAAAAACGGAGCTAATAATTTATTATTAGCTAATTATAAAAATAGTAAACGTATAATATTTTCTTTCGACTCGATGATTAATAGAACTTATAAATTTAGTTCTAATGGGCGAGAATAACTATTTAAAATTTATATTATATTATTTGCGTGAGGCAAATGGAATCAAGGAGCTCATCGAGTCGAAAGATTATTGGCATATAATTTTAAATACGACATTAACAAAGCACACAAATATATATATTAAATGAACCGCCAAGTAAGAAAAGAGAAAGTTTAAAGGCTAGAGATTTAAAGAATTACGAGATAGATTTACAATAGCATGAATAAAAGGTTTTATAAAAAATGTTACATTAAAGAATAAAGAGCTCTTAAATAGGAGGAGAGTAAAATAAAGTTCGAACTGGCCAGAAAGTTTAACGTTCATTATAGAAATATATTACCCTTCCGTGCTTGTCCTTAAGTTAATCCTCCAAGTTGTTGAAACGTAGGCATCATTGGTTAACTACTGGAATAGTATTTTAGTAGCTTTCATTATTTTAGCAGAATGATCGATCCGGAAAACGGTTCAGCAGCTCCAGTGAAGATTCCTCGGGACTTTAGGAACCGTAGCCAGATCCCTGATGTTCTAGCCCTCTATCATGATGAAATACAATTTTTATACACACAGAGTTCACTGCACTACTCTACAATCAAAAACTAGTCTTTTTTCTTTTCTTTTCAGGGCTATATATCTCTGTTCACTGATGCCTCCGGCTAGCGCTCATTTTCTTATCAATCTGGTTTTTTTTTATAATTAGTTGTTTTCAGAAACATTCCTTCGATAAGGCCTTCAAACTAATTTTTGAATTCCTTTCCTAATTAGAAAATGAATTCTTAAAGTCTGAAATGATTTTAATTAAAAATTGAATTCTTATCTTTTTTTAATTAATAAAACTTTACTGTTGTTTTTGAGAATTTGAAAGCCTTTGGAAGGAATGTAGCTTTAATCGCAAAACTTTACAAATTATTTAAAAGTAAAAAAAAAACAAGTATTCCCGACGCAATGAAACTTTCGAACAATTATATACATTTAATATTTACAAATATATATACGCACAATCCACGCAATTTAATATATATAAATTCATGAATATTTTATCATGAATTTATTTAGAGAATTGATCCAATTTAAACTAAACTAATTAATTTTACTACGTATTTGAAACAAGTTATTCATTATGAAAATTAGCGTGGATTGAACGTATAAAGCCCCATTGCATCGGAAATTTAAGGTTAGTTTTAGGGTAAATAACATGAAGCTAGGATCGAACTCAGATCCAACTGCTTCAATATATTGTTTACATTTTTGTCTAATTATTAACAAATTTTATTAATGTAAAATAAGCAGATATATATATGTTAGTTAAATGTGCCTATATATTTACAGTTAATTTTCAATATTTTATTTTGAGGAATATTAATTTATTGTTTTAAGCATCAAATAATAGTAATAATAATATCTATATCAATTTCTAAAATTAATTAGATAAAATAAATGACATCACTATTTAACAGTGTGCTGTTTATGCATATTTTTTTTAATAATCTAATCTCTAATGTGTATATATCTATTCTCCATTGATCCCGAGGCTCATGTTTTGAGTTAAGCAAAGCAGAGTTATTACTAGGAAAGCAGCAATGATGATGCCACAGAATAGAATATTCAAGACATCGAGCTAGAATTTGGTATGTGATAATCAGGAAATTTAACTAGTGTATCTTATGTAGTTATTTATAAATGAGATAGAAGGTTCGATTATTATCAAGACTCATGTTTCATTAAATGTCATTAATTGAAATTCAAATTTCAATTAATCTTTAGTTAACCTGAAAAGATACATATTGTTTTAGAATAATTTATATATGCACCAGAAATAATATATGTAGAGATATATAAGTCATTATTATAAATAAATTCAGCAGAAACAGCAAAAGAAATTCCCAGTACAATATTGGAACAGGAATGACTGTAAATTACAATGAGCTCTTTATAACTATTAATCAAAGATTAATAAACTATGAATTGGAATGGATTAATACCAATCTATTTTTTTAGTTTTGTTGGTTCTTAAATTTAATTACTTAAGTCTATTTAATTGATGTTGATATAAATCAAAGAGTGAATTATGCCTATTAGTTTCATTTGTGTACAGCATACACAATCTGAAATCTATTTAACTAATCAGAGGATCAAGGCAATACTTTGGTTATAGCAACACCCAAATATCAAATAAAACAATAGTTTGATAAATATAACTACAAATAATCAAAGTCTAATGATATAAAATTGAAATGGGAGTAATTGCAATTTCCAATAAGCTATGTATAGCCAATTGTCAAGTATCAGCAAACTATGATAAGAATAGAATAAAACCAGTCAGATTCCATTCTTTGATTTATAACAGTGTCAGTAAGCAAAACTTAAATATCAACAAAGCTAAAATAATAGATTGATATTCTATTTTTTTCATAGCCTGTTGACATTTGTTTATTGGTTATACATAGCGTAATAGTAGTTGCAATTATTCTCATTTTTAATTTCTTATTATTAAGCTATTTATATGTAGGTTGATTAACCAACTTTGTTACATATATTTAAGTATGTGTTGAAATATGTCTTGGATATATTATTTATATATAAGTCTACATTTTATAATTATATATGTATATATGTGTGTGTAATACTATTACTAATATTAATTTTAACATATGCTCTCTACAGAAAATTTTTAATTTTTTTTTGTCAGTAATTTACACTTATTATTTTAAGTCTTTTTATTTATGATACATGTTATCCAACAAAAAAGCATGTAAGATGGTCATAAGATGCTGATATGAAAACTTATTATCTAAATTATTAGTAAATATTAAAAATCATTATTGCAACAATATTATATATATATATCTTTTTCACATGTCTTGGATTACATGTTTTGATTTATATATATATAAATATTTGAAACCAGGCACTCTTCACAAACCTGGGAGCTTAATTGTAAGTATAGAGGATTTGAACTCAGATTTTCAAGCACCCTCCAACTATCCACACTATCTCATACAACTGATACACATGGCCACACACATGTAGAAAAGATTAATAATCACCAATATATGTATTTCGTGCTAAACCAGCACTCATCAGTTGGTCCAGACTATCATCTCTCTCATATATATATATATAATCAATGCTCAGTTTATATTAAGATAGCAAATCTTCATACTTTAATGGACAGGCTTCAATCCACTACAACCTCCAACTTTTCAGCCATCCATATCATTGAAAATCTGATGATAAAAACTCAAATCCCATGCTGATGCTAATTTTCAATGATATGGATGGCTGAAAAGTTAGAGGTTGCAGTGGATTGAAGCCTGTCCATTAAAGTATGAAGATTTGCTATCTTAATATAAACTGAGCATTGATTATATATATGTGTGTGTGTGAGAGATGATAGTCTGGACCAACTGATGAGTGCTGGTTTAGCACGAAATACGTATATTGGTGATTATTAATCTTTTCTACATGTGTGTGGTCATGTGTATCAGTTGTATGAGATAGTGTGGATAGTTGAAGGGTGCTTGAAAATCTGAGTTCAAATCCTCTATACTTACAATTAAGCTCCCAGGTTTGTGAAGAGTGCCTGGTTTCAAATATTTACATATTAAGCTTGTATTCTGTCCATCCCTCTTATATGTATTTAATGGATGCTATCCTATACATGAGGGGTCAGAGTGACTTCAGGTCAACATGGGCATGGCAATAATATTAGCATCCACATGGGATTTGAGTTTTCATCATCAGATTTTCAATGATATGGATGGCTGAAAAGTTGGAGGTTGCAGTGGATTGAAACCTGTCCATTAAAGTATGAAGATTTGCTATCTTAATATAAACTGAGCATTGTTTATATATGTGTGTGAGAGATGATAGTCTGGACCAACTGATGAGTGCTGGTTTAGCACGAAATACGTACATTGGTGATTATTAATCTTTTCTACATGTGTGTGGTCATGTGTATCAGTTGTATGAGATAGTGTGGATAGTTGAAGGGTGCTTGAAAATCTGAATTCAAATCTTCTATACTTATATATATATATATGTCCACAGATGGCGTCCTACCAAGACTGCCAATCAAGCGTGTTTTGTTTACATAAACGTCAGAGTAGTTAGTATTCACTATCTCTAACTATAATTCCACTTTCAGATCATGATTTCAAGCTATTTGCTATCGTCAGTGAAAGACAGGAATAAAGAAACTAGATCTGAATACAAACTCTGAGCGTTTATGAAACAATTTCTATTCAGCTTGCAAGCGTGAATTTTTTAGACACGTAATGTCTTCAAACTCAGCATAGCAAACCAGATAGCTACATGGGTCTGATCTCAGTTCAGCATCACCACATAGTAGAAGCCTCTGCAATCTATATCATTGCAAGAAAGACCTCAAAGGTACATTTATGATAAGCAAAAATGCAAGTTAAAAAACTTGCTAACGCTTGTATTTATGTCCACAGATGGCGTCCTACCAAGACTGCCAATCAAGCGTGTTTTGTTTACATAAACGTCAGAGTAGTTAGTATTCACTATCTCTAACTATAATTCCACTTTCAGATCATGATTTCAAGCTATTTGCTATCGTCAGTGAAAGACAGGAATAAAGAAACTAGATCTGAATACAAACTCTGAGCGTTTATGAAACAATTTCTATTCAGCTTGCAAGCGTGAATTTTTTAGACACGTAATGTCTTCAAACTCAGCATAGCAAACCAGATAGCTACATGGGTCTGATCTCAGTTCAGCATCACCACATAGTAGAAGCCTCTGCAATCTATATCATTGCAAGAAAGACCTCAAAGGTACATTTATGATAAACAAAAATGCAAGTTAAAAAACTTGCTAACGCTTGTATTTATGTCCACAGATGGCGTCCTACCAAGACTGCCAATCAAACGTGTTTTGTTTACATAAACGTCAGAGTAGTTAGTATTCACTATCTCTAACTATAATTCCACTTTCAGATCATGATTTCAAGCTATTTGCTATCGTCAGTGAAAGAGAGGAATAAAGAAACTAGATCTGAATACAAACTCTGAGCGTTTATGAAACAATTTCTATTCAGCTTGCAAGCGTGAATTTTTTTAGACACGTAATGTCTTCAAACTCAGCATAGCAAACCAGATAGCTACATGGGTCTGATCTCAGTTCAGCATCACCACATAGTAGAAGCCTCTGCAATCTATATCATTGCAAAAAAGACCTCAAAGGTACATTTATGATAAACAAAAATGCAAGTTAAAAAACTTGCTAACGCTTGTATTTATGTCCACAGATGGCGTCCTACCAAGACTGCCAATCAAGCGTGTTTTGTTTACATAAACGTCAGAGTAGTTAGTATTCACTATCTCTAACTATAATTCCACTTTCAGATCATGATTTCAAGCTATTTGCTATCGTCAGTGAAAGACAGGAATAAAGAAACTAGATCTGAATACAAACTCTGAGCGTTTATGAAACAATTTCTATTCAGCTTGCAAGCGTGAATTTTTTAGACACATAATGTCTTCAAACTCAGCATAGCAAACCAGATAGCTACATGGGTCTGATCTCAGTTCAGCATCACCACATAGTAGAAGCCTCTGCAATCTATATCATTGCAAGAAAGACCTCAAAAGTACATTTATGATAAACAAAAATGCAAGTTAAAAAACTTGCTAACGCTTGTATTTATGTCCACAGATGGCGTCCTACCAAGACTGCCAATCAAGCGTGTTTTATTTACATAAACGTCAGAGTAGTTAGTATTCACTATCTCTAACTATAATTCCACTTTCAGATCATGATTTCAAGCTATTTGCTATCGTCAGTGAAAGACAGGAATAAAGAAACTAGATCTGAATACAAACTCTGAGCGTTTATGAAACAATTTCTATTCAGCTTGCAAGCGTGAATTTTTTAGACACGTAATGTCTTCAAACTCAGCATAGCAAACCAGATAGCTACATGGGTCTGATCTCAGTTCAGCATCACCACATAGTAGAAGCCTCTGCAATCTATATCATTGCAAGAAAGACCTCAAAGGTACATTTATGATAAACAAAAATGCAAGTTAAAAAACTTGCTAACGCTTGTATTTATGTCCACAGATGGCGTCCTACCAAGACTGCCAATCAAGCGTGTTTTGTTTACATAAACGTCAGAGTAGTTAGTATTCACTATCTCTAACTATAATTCCACTTTCAGATCATGATTTCAAGCTATTTGCTATCGTCAGTGAAAGACAGGAATAAAGAAACTAGATCTGAATACAAACTCTGAGCGTTTATGAAACAATTTCTATTCAGCTTGCAAGAGAATCGTGTAGATCACACGTAATGTCTTCAAACTCAGCATAGCAAACCAGATAGCTACATGGGTCTGATCTCAGTTCAGCATCACCACATAGTAGAAGCCTCTGCAATCTATATCATTGCAAGAAAGACCTCAAAGGTACATTTATGATAAACAAAAATGCAAGTTTTTTAACTTGCTAACGCTTGTATTTATGTCCACAGATGGCGTCCTACCAAGACTGCCAATCAAGCGTGTTTTGTTTACATAAACGTCAGAGTAGTTAGTATTCACTATCTCTAACTATAATTCCACTTTCAGATCATGATTTCAAGCTATTTGCTATCGTCAGTGAAAGACAGGAATAAAGAAACTAGATCTGAATACAAACTAGACGTGTTATGGAAACAATTTCTATTCAGCTTGCAAGCGTGAATTTTTTAGACACGTAATGTCTTCAAACTCAGCATAGCAAACCAGATAGCTACATGGGTCTGATCTCAGTTCAGCATCACCACATAGTAGAAGCCTCTGCAATCTATATCATTGCAAGAAAGACCTCAAAGGTACATTTATGATAAACAAAAATGCAAGTTAAAAAACTTGCTAACGCTTGTATTTATGTCCACAGATGGCGTCCTACCAAGACTGCCAATCAAGAGCGTGTTTTGTTTACATAAACGTCAGAGTAGTTAGTATTCACTATCTCTAACTATAATTCCACTTTCAGATCATGATTACAGTAGCGAATACTAACTACTCTTTTATTAAACAACAGTCTTGGTAGGGCCATCTTGGACATAAAGAAACTAGCAAACTTGCATCTATCACAAAGCCTCTGAGGCGTTTATGCAGATATAGATTTCTATTCAGCTTGCAGCGTGAATTTTTAGACACGTAATGTCTTCAAACTCAGCATAGCAAACCAGATAGCTACATGGGTCTGATCTCAGTTCAGCATCACCACATAGTAGAAGCCTCTGCAATCTATATCATTGCAAGAAAGACCTCAAAGGTACATTTATGATAAACAAAAATGCAAGTTAAAAAACTTGCTAACGCTTGTATTTATGTCCACAGATGGCGTCCTACCAAGACTGCCAATCAAGCGTGTTTTGTTTACATAAACGTCAGAGTAGTTAGTATTCACTATCTCTAATCATGATCTGAAAGTGGAATTATAGTTAGAGATAGTGAATACTAACTACTCTGACGTTTATGTAAACAAAACACGCTTGATTGGCAGTCTTGGTAGGACGCCATCTGTGGACATAAATACAAGCGTTAGCAAGTTTTTTAACTTGCATTTTTGTTTATCATAAATGTACCTTTGAGGTCTTTCTTGCAATGATATAGATTGCAGAGGCTTCTACTATGTGGTGATGCTGAACTGAGATCAGACCCATGTAGCTATCTGGTTTGCTATGCTGAGTTTGAAGACATTACGTGTCTAAAAAATTCACGCTTGCAAGCTGAATAGAAATTGTTTCATAAACGCTCAGAGTTTGTATTCAGATCTAGTTTCTTTATTCCTGTCTTTCACTGACGATAGCAAATAGCTTGAAATCATGATCTGAAAGTGGAATTATAGTTAGAGATAGTGAATACTAACTACTCTGACGTTTATGTAAACAAAACACGCTTGATTGGCAGTCTTGGTAGGACGCCATCTGTGGACATAAATACAAGCGTTAGCAAGTTTTTTAACTTGCATTTTTGTTTATCATAAATGTACCTTTGAGGTCTTTCTTGCAATGATATAGATTGCAGAGGCTTCTACTATGTGGTGATGCTGAACTGAGATCAGACCCATGTAGCTATCTGGTTTGCTATGCTGAGTTTGAAGACATTACGTGTCTAAAAAATTCACGCTTGCAAGCTGAATAGAAATTGTTTCATAAACGCTCAGAGTTTGTATTCAGATCTAGTTTCTTTATTCCTGTCTTTCACTGACGATAGCAAATAGCTTGAAATCATGATCTGAAAGTGGAATTATAGTTAGAGATAGTGAATACTAACTACTCTGACGTTTATGTAAACAAAACACGCTTGATTGGCAGTCTTGGTAGGACGCCATCTGTGGACATAAATACAAGCGTTAGCAAGTTTTTTAACTTGCATTTTTGTTTATCATAAATGTACCTTTGAGGTCTTTCTTGCAATGATATAGATTGCAGAGGCTTCTACTATGTGGTGATGCTGAACTGAGATCAGACCCATGTAGCTATCTGGTTTGCTATGCTGAGTTTGAAGACATTACGTGTCTAAAAAATTCACGCTTGCAAGCTGAATAGAAATTGTTTCATAAACGCTCAGAGTTTGTATTCAGATCTAGTTTCTTTATTCCTGTCTTTCACTGACGATAGCAAATAGCTTGAAATCATGATCTGAAAGTGGAATTATAGTTAGAGATAGTGAATACTAACTACTCTGACGTTTATGTAAACAAAACATGCTTGATTGGCAGTCTTGGTAGGACGCCATCTGTGGACATAAATACAAGCGTTAGCAAGTTTTTTAACTTGCATTTTTGTTTATCATAAATGTACCTTTGAGGTCTTTCTTGCAATGATATAGATTGCAGAGGCTTCTACTATGTGGTGATGCTGAACTGAGATCAGACCCATGTAGCTATCTGGTTTGCTATGCTGAGTTTGAAGACATTATGTGTCTAAAAAATTCACGCTTGCAAGCTGAATAGAAATTGTTTCATAAACGCTCAGAGTTTGTATTCAGATCTAGTTTCTTTATTCCTGTCTTTCACTGACGATAGCAAATAGCTTGAAATCATGATCTGAAAGTGGAATTATAGTTAGAGATAGTGAATACTAACTACTCTGACGTTTATGTAAACAAAACACGCTTGATTGGCAGTCTTGGTAGGACGCCATCTGTGGACATAAATACAAGCGTTAGCAAGTTTTTTAACTTGCATTTTTGTTTATCATAAATGTACCTTTGAGGTCTTTCTTGCAATGATATAGATTGCAGAGGCTTCTACTATGTGGTGATGCTGAACTGAGATCAGACCCATGTAGCTATCTGGTTTGCTATGCTGAGTTTGAAGACATTACGTGTCTAAAAAATTCACGCTTGCAAGCTGAATAGAAATTGTTTCATAAACGCTCAGAGTTTGTATTCAGATCTAGTTTCTTTATTCCTCTCTTTCACTGACGATAGCAAATAGCTTGAAATCATGATCTGAAAGTGGAATTATAGTTAGAGATAGTGAATACTAACTACTCTGACGTTTATGTAAACAAAACACGTTTGATTGGCAGTCTTGGTAGGACGCCATCTGTGGACATAAATAAGAGCGTTAGCAAGTTTTTTAACTTGCATTTTTGTTTATCATAAATGTACCTTTGAGGTCTTTCTTGCAATGATATAGATTGCAGAGGCTTCTACTATGTGGTGATGCTGAACTGAGATCAGACCCATGTAGCTATCTGGTTTGCTATGCTGAGTTTGAAGACATTACGTGTCTAAAAAATTCACGCTTGCAAGCTGAATAGAAATTGTTTCATAAACGCTCAGAGTTTGTATTCAGATCTAGTTTCTTTATTCCTGTCTTTCACTGACGATAGCAAATAGCTTGAAATCATGATCTGAAAGTGGAATTATAGTTAGAGATAGTGAATACTAACTACTCTGACGTTTATGTAAACAAAACACGCTTGATTGGCAGTCTTGGTAGGACGCCATCTGTGGACATAAATCGGAAGAGCGTTTTTTAACTTGCATTTTTGTTTATCATAAATGTACCTTTGAGGTCTTTCTTGCAATGATATAGATTGCAGAGGCTTCTACTATGTGATGATGCTGAACTGAGATCAGACCCATGTAGCTATCTGGTTTGCTATGCTGAGTTTGAAGACATTACGTGTCTAAAAAATTCACGCTTGCAAGCTGAATAGAAATTGTTTCATAAACGCTCAGAGTTTGTATTCAGATCTAGTTTCTTTATTCCTGTCTTTCACTGACGATAGCAAATAGCTTGAAATCATGATCTGAAAGTGGAATTATAGTTAGAGATAGTGAATACTAACTACTCTGACGTTTATGTAAACAAAACACGCTTGATTGGCAGTCTTGGTAGGACGCCATCTGTGGACATATATATATATATAAGTATAGAAGATTTGAACTCAGATTTTCAAGCACCCTTCAACTATCCACACTATCTCATACAACTGATACACATGACCACACACATGTAGAAAAGATTAATAATCACCAATATACGTATTTCATGCTAAACCAGCACTCATCAGTTGGTCCAGACTATCATCTCTCACACACATATATAAACAATGCTCAGTTTATATTAAGATAGCAAATCTTCATACTTTAATGGACAGGCTTCAATCCACTGCAACCTCCAACTTTTCAGCCATCCATATCATTGAAAATCTGATGATGAAAACTCAAATCCCATGCTGATGCTAATATTATTGCCATGACCATGTTGACCTGAAGTCACTCTGACCCCTCATGTATAGGACAGTATCCATTAAATACATATAAGAGGGATGGACAGGATACAAGCTTAATATGTAAATATTTGAAACCAGGCACTCTTCACAAACCTGGGAGCTTAATTGTAAGTATAGAGGATTTGAACTCAGATTTTCAAGCACCCTTCAACTATCCACACTATCTCATACAACTGATACACATGACCACACACATGTAGAAAAGATTAATAATCACCAATACACGTATTTTGTGCTAAACCAGCACTCATCAGTTGGTCCAGACTATCATCTCTCACACATATATATAATCAATGCTCAGTTTATATTAAGATAGCAAATCTTCATACTTTAATGAACAGGCTTCAATCCACTGCAACCTCCAACTTTTCAGCCATCCATATCATTGGGCATGGCAATAAAATTAGCATCAGCATGGGATTTGAGTTTTCATCATCAGATTTTCAATGATATTGATGGCTGAAAAGTTGGAGGTTGCAGTGGATTGAAGCCTGTCCATTAAAGTATAAAGATTTTCTATCTTAATATAAACTGAGCATTGATTATATATATCTCGTGAGAGATGATAGTCTGGACCAACTGATGAGTGCTGGTTTAGCACGAAATACATATATTGGTGATTATTAATCTTTTCTACATGTGTGTGGTCATGTGTATCAGTTGTATGAGATAGTGTGGATAGTTGAAGGGTGCTTGAAAATCTGAGTTCAAATCCTCTATACTTACAATTAAGCTTCCAGGTTTGTGAAGAGTGCCTGGTTTCAAATATTTATATATATATAAATCAAAACATGTAATCCAAGACATGTGAAAAAGATATATATATATAATATTGTTGCAATAATGATTTTTAATATTTACTAATAATTTAGATAATAAGTTTTCATATCAGCATCTTATGACCATCTTACATGCTTTTTTGTTGGATAACATGTATCATAAATAAAAAGACTTAAAATAATAAGTGTAAATTACTGACAAAAAAAAATTAAAAGATTTTCTGTAGAGAGCATATGTTAAAATTAATATTAGTAATAGTATTACACACACATATATACATATATAATTATAAAATGTAGACCTATATATAAATAATATATCCAAGACATATTTCAACACATACTTAAATATATGTAACAAAGTTGGTTAATCAACCTACATATAAATAGCTTAATAATAAGAAATTAAAAATGAGAATAATTGCAACTACTATTACACTATGTATAACCAATAAACAAATGTCAACAGACTATGAAAAAAATAGAATATCAATCTATTATTTTAGCTTTGTTGATATTTAAGTTTTGCTTACTTACACTGTTATAAATCAAA
The DNA here is from genome assembly GCA_028023455.1 of Epiperipatus broadwayi. Taxonomy (NCBI): domain Eukaryota; kingdom Metazoa; phylum Onychophora; class Udeonychophora; order Euonychophora; family Peripatidae; genus Epiperipatus; species Epiperipatus broadwayi. The sequence continues at coordinate 43,557 of JAQFVV010007602.1, read as the reverse complement.
GAATGGAATCTGACTGGTTTTATCTATTTTATCATAGTTTGCTGATACTTGACAATTGGCATACATAGCTTATTGGAAATTGCAATTACTCCCATTTCAATTTTATATCATTAGACTTTGATTATTTGTAGTTATATTTATCAAACTATTGTTTTATTTGATATTTGGGTGTTGCTATAACCAAAGTATTGCCTTGATCCTCTGATTAGTTAAATAGATTTCAGATTGTATGCTGTACACAAATGAAACTAATAGGCATAATTCACTCTTTGATTTATATCAACATCAATTAAATAGACTTAAGTAATTAAATTTAAGAACCAACAAAACTAAAAAAATAGATTGGTATTAATCCATTCCAATTCATAGTTTATTAATCTTTGATTAATAGTTATAAAGAGCTCATTGTAATTTACAGTCATTCCTGTTCCAATATTGTACTGGGAATTTCTTTGCTGTTTCTGCTGAATTTATTTATAATAATGACTTATATATCTCTACATATATTATTTCTGGTGCATATATAAATTATTCTAAAACAATATGTATCTTTTCAGGTTAACTAAAGATTAATTGAAATTTGAATTTCAATTAATGACATTTAATGAAACATGAGTCTTGATAATAATCGAACCTTCTATCTCATTTATAAATAACTACATAAGATACACTAGTTAGAATTTCCTGATTATCACATACCAAATTCTAGCTCGATGTCTTGAATATTCTATTCTGTGGCATCATCATTGCTCTTCCTAGTAATAACTCTGCTTTGCTTAACTCAAAACATGAGCCTCGGGATCAATGGAGAATAGATATATACACATTAGAGATTAGATTATTAAAAAAAATATGCATAAACAGCACACTGTTAAATAGTGATGTCATTTATTTTATCTAATTAATTTTAGAAATTGATATAGATATTATTATTACTATTATTTGATGCTTAAAACAATAAATTAATATTCCTCAAAATAAAATATTGAAAATTAACTGTAAATATATAGGCACATTTAACTAACATATATATATCTGCTTATTTTACATTAATAAAATTTGTTAATAATTAGACAAAAATGTAAACAATATATTGAAGCAGTTGGATCTGAGTTCGATCCTAGCTTCATGTTATTTACCCTAAAACTAACCTTAAATTTCCGATGCAATGGGGCTTTATACGTTCAATCCATGCTAATTTTCATAATGAATAACTTGTTTCAAATACGTAGTAAAATTAATTAGTTTAGTTTAAATTGGATCAATTCTCTAAATAAATTCATGATAAAATATTCATGAATTTATATATATTAAATTGCGTGGATTGTGCGTATATATATTTGTAAATATTAAATGTATATAATTGTTCGAAAGTTTCATTGCGTCGGGAATACTTGTTTTTTTTCATTTTTAAATAATTTGTAAAGTTTTGCGATTAAAAGCTACATTCCTTCCAAAGGCTTTCAAATTCTCAAAAACAACAGTAAAGTTTTATTAATTAAAAAAAGATAAGAATTCAATTTTTAATTAAAATCATTTCAGACTTTAAGAATTCATTTTCTAATTAGGAAAGGAATTCAAAAATTAGTTTGAAGGCCTTATCGAAGGAATGTTTCTGAAAACAACTAATTATAAAAAAAAACCAGATTGATAAGAAAATGAGCGCTAGCCGGAGGCATCAGTGAACAGAGATATATAGCCCTGAAAAGAAAAGAAAAAAGACTAGTTTTTGATTGTAGAGTAGTGCAGTGAACTCTGTGTGTATAAAAATTGTATTTCATCATGATAGAGGGCTAGAACATCAGGGATCTGGCTACGGTTCCTAAAGTCCCGAGGAATCTTCACTGGAGCTGCTGAACCGTTTTCCGGATCGATCATTCTGCTAAAATAATGAAAGCTACTAAAATACTATTCCAGTAGTTAACCAATGATGCCTACGTTTTCAACAACTTGGAGGAGTAACTTAAGGACAAGCACGGAAGGGTAATATATTTCTATAATGAACGTTAAACTTTCTGGCCAGTTCGAACTTTATTTTACTCTCCTATTTAAGAGCTCTTTATTCTTTAATGTAACATTTTTTATAAAACCTTTTATTCATGCTATTGTAAATCTATCTCGTAATTCTTTAAATCTCTAGCCTTTAAACTTTCTCTTTTCTTACTTGGCGGTTCATTTAATATATATATTTGTGTGCTTTATTAATGTCGTATTTAAAATTATATGCCAATAATCTTTCGACTCGATGAGCTCCTTGATTCCATTTGCCTCACGCAAATAATATAATATAAATTTTAAATAGTTATTCTCGCCCATTAGAACTAAATTTATAAGTTCTATTAATCATCGAGTCGAAAGAAAATATTATACGTTTACTATTTTTATAATTAGCTAATAATAAATTATTAGCTCCGTTTTTCACCTATGTCCCCAGCTCTTAAGTTACAAGTGTATCTACTCACAAAATGTTAAAATATTGATTTCTTGTTCCACTAATACTTGTTGGGGGCATAGACATAGAATTCCAATGTTGTGTAATACTTGTTGGCATATGATAAGGACCGCCACTCTTATTATATTTATAAATTATTTTAAAGACTAGAGGTAACTAATGCAATCTATATTTTATTGAACAAAACAAATTATTATTATTATTAAATATTTCTAACATACTTGGTTTCTTAGTTCATCATTCTTTTTATAATTATTTAAATGTTCATACCCGCTATCTGTGTTGGCAACCCGAACATACATATGATTTGATTTAAAAAGTATTCAAAGTAATTAATTATTAGATATTCGTGTCAGTGCAAGGGTCTCTAGTCCTCACCAACCGTTGAACTAGTTCTTGGCGCATAGCACTGTGCCGTCGATTTCTGCTATCTGAGCTGTTAAGTTGGGTTTGAATTCAGTTTGGTTCAGCTGAGTTTGATTCCGGTTGACATTGGGGGTGCTGGCATATCCATGTACCGGTCGAAAACCACCACCCCCAATGTCAAATCGGATTCAAACTCAGCTGAACCAAAACTGAATTCAAACCCAACTTAACAGCTCAGATAGCAGAAATCGACGGCACAGTGCTATGCGCCAAGAACTAGTTCAACGGTTGGTGAGGACTAGAGACCCTTGCACTGACACGAATATCTAATAATTAATTACTTTGAATACTTTTTAAATCAAATCATATGTATGTTCGGGTTGCCAACACAGATAGCGGGTATGAACATTTAAATAATTATAAAAAGAATGATGAACTAAGAAACCAAGTATGTTAGAAAATATTTAATAATAATAATAATTTGTTTTGTTCAATAAAATATAGATTGCATTAGTTACCTCTAGTCTTTAAAATAATTTATAAATATAATAAGAGTGGCGGTCCTTATCATATGCCAATAAGTATTACGCAATATTGGAATTCTATGTCTATGCCCCCAACAAGTATTAGTGGAACAAGAAATCAATATTTTAACATTTTGTGAGTAGATACACTTGTAACTTAAGAGCTGGGGACATAGGTGAAAAACGGAGCTAATAATTTATTATTAGCTAATTATAAAAATAGTAAACGTATAATATTTTCTTTCGACTCGATGATTAATAGAACTTATAAATTTAGTTCTAATGGGCGAGAATAACTATTTAAAATTTATATTATATTATTTGCGTGAGGCAAATGGAATCAAGGAGCTCATCGAGTCGAAAGATTATTGGCATATAATTTTAAATACGACATTAATAAAGCACACAAATATATATATTAAATGAACCGCCAAGTAAGAAAAGAGAAAGTTTAAAGGCTAGAGATTTAAAGAATTACGAGATAGATTTACAATAGCATGAATAAAAGGTTTTATAAAAAATGTTACATTAAAGAATAAAGAGCTCTTAAATAGGAGAGTAAAATAAAGTTCGAACTGGCCAGAAAGTTTAACGTTCATTATAGAAATATATTACCCTTCCGTGCTTGTCCTTAAGTTACTCCTCCAAGTTGTTGAAAACGTAGGCATCATTGGTTAACTACTGGAATAGTATTTTAGTAGCTTTCATTATTTTAGCAGAATGATCGATCCGGAAAACGGTTCAGCAGCTCCAGTGAAGATTCCTCAGGACTTTAGGAACCGTAGCCAGATCCCTGATGTTCTAGCCCTCTATCATGATGAAATACAATTTTTATACACACAGAGTTCACTGCACTACTCTACAATCAAAAACTAGTCTTTTTCTTTTCTTTTCAGGGCTATATATCTCTGTTCACTGATGCCTCCGGCTAGCGCTCATTTTCTTATCAATCTGGTTTTTTTTTATAATTAGTTGTTTTCAGAAACATTCCTTCGATAAGGCCTTCAAACTAATTTTTGAATTCCTTTCCTAATTAGAAAATGAATTCTTAAAGTCTGAAATGATTTTAATTAAAAATTGAATTCTTATCTTTTTTTAATTAATAAAACTTTACTGTTGTTTTTGAGAATTTGAAAGCCTTTGGAAGGAATGTAGCTTTTAATCGCAAAACTTTACAAATTATTTAAAAGTAAAAAAAAAACAAGTATTCCCGACGCAATGAAACTTTCGAACAATTATATACATTTAATATTTACAAATATATATACGCACAATCCACGCAATTTAATATATATAAATTCATGAATATTTTATCATGAATTTATTTAGAGAATTGATCCAATTTAAACTAAACTAATTAATTTTACTACGTATTTGAAACAAGTTATTCATTATGGAAATTAGCGTGGATTGAACGTATAAAGCCCCATTGCATCGGAAATTTAAGGTTAGTATTAGGGTAAATAACATGAAGCTAGGATCGAACTCAGATCCGACTGCTTCATTTCTTTTCACTTCAAAAAAAAACAATGAAAAAAAAATGACTTTACTTACGCAGGATATAGTTGCATAAGTGTATAGACTCTGGGAGAACAGCATGAGCGTGAATAATATAACCTGCCCAAGCTACAAAAATTATACATGTCTCACTGCGATCCATTTTTTTGAATATTCCGCTTATAATAAGTTTAAAAAAATCGGTCCGTTTATCAAGTCTCATTTTCCTATGGTCATGTCAGTTGGTCTTCTGTATATATATCTGTCTCTACAGTTTATCTTACTGTTTCCCTGGATCAGGTGGTACATATTGTTTTAACTGTCTGGCATTGTAATGGTCATAGTCCCGGTCTTCCCTGGTTGTCGTCAAGTTCCCATAGTCCATTGCTGTCATTAATTCTATGGCCTTTTCTGCGACCGAATGCACAAACAACAATTCTTTAATATTATCTCGATGAGCGATGGGGTTCTCTCCTGGGTCATCTTTGAAAATTTGAATCTGTATCAAGGATCCAGGCATTGGCATCTGTAACTTCTTCATACTAAGTTGAGGACTCATCATCTGTCCCATTTCCACTTTTAGTTTCATTGGACTAGTGGTCTGAACATCTTTTTCTGTATCTATATCCGCTTCTTCCACTGCTTCATAACTGGACTCATCCTCACCACTGTTGTTTTCCTTGCTGTCCACAACTTCTTTTGGTGTGGCCTGATCATCTTCATTTTCTACTTTTGGGTCTTCAGAGGGATTTATTTCTTGCTGAAGCTTTACATTTTCTAGATTTGAGTTGGCTTGGATGCCATGTCCTTCCTCGATCCTTGCCAGTCTTTCCATCATCATCATCAGTACCTTTCGATCTTCTCTCATTTCTCTGAGGATCGTTTGTAAAGTGTCTTTTCCCATTTTTGAAAATAAGAAACTAATATAATAAACATAATATAATGAACACTGCAGATCAACTTATAGTACTCTCTGTATGCTTAAAAATATTTTTTTTTTTCCAGACATGGGAGAACAGAACAGTAAACAAAGGGAAAGTGAATAATGTTTTTTTTATTATATTTTTGAATCACATGTCTCACTCAAACAGTTAAAATAAAGAGCTAACCAAGAAAACGTAGGTAAACTAAAAAAAAGGCAGATTACATAGATTGGGGAAATAATATGAAGCAGCTGGTGAAGATTAGGACAATGGACCTGTAGTCAGAGACCTAGTTAAAATTACTGAAGAAAAAAAATATTTTTAAGCATACAGAGTACTATAAGTTGATCTGCAGTGTTCATTATATTGATTGTTTATTACATTATTTTCGTATTTTCAAAAATGGGAAAAGACACTTTACAAACGATCCTCAGAGAAATGAGAGAAGATCGAAAGGTACTGATGATGATGATGGAAAGGCTGGTAAGGATCGAGGAAGCATATGGCATCCAAGCCAACTCAAATCTAGAAAATGTAAAGCTTCAGCAAGAAATAAATCCCTCTGAAGACCCAAAAATAGAAAATGAAGATGATCAGGCCACACCAAAAGAAGTTGTGGACAGCAAGGAAAACAACAGTGGTGAGGATGAGTCCAGTTATGAAGCAGTGGAAGAAGTGGATATAGATACAGAAAAAGATGTTCAGACCACTGGGCAAATGAAACTAAAAGTGGAAATGGGACAGATGATGAATCCTCAACTTAGCATGAGGACTTTACAGATGCCATTCCCTGGAGCCTCAATACAGACTCAAACTTTCAAAGAAGACCCAGGAGAGAACCCCATCGTTCATAGAGATAATGTTAAAGAATTGTTTTTTGTGCATTCGGTCGCAGAAAAGGCCATAGAACAAATGACAGCAATAGACTATGGGAACTTGACGACAACCAGGGAAGACCAGGACTATGACCATTACAATGCCAGACAGTTAAAACAATATGTACCACCTGATCCAGGGAAACAGTAAGATAAACTGTAGAGACAGATATATATATACAGAAGACCAACTGACATGACCATAGGAAAATGAGACTTGATAATCGGACCGATTTATTATAAACCCATTTATAAGTTGAATATTCAAAAAATGGATTGCAGTGAGACATGTATAATTTGTAGCTTGGGCAGGTTATATTATTCACGCTCATGCTGTTCTCCCAGAGTCTATACACTTATGCAACTATATCCTGCGTAAGTAAAGTCATTTTTTTTTCATTGTTTTTTTTTGAAGTGAAAAGAAATGAAGCAGTCGGATCTGAGTTCGATCCTAGCTTCATGTTATTTACCCTAATACTAACCTTGAAATTTCCGATGCAATGGGGCTTTATACGTTCAATCCACGCTAATTTCCATAATGAATAACTTGTTTCAAATACGTAGTAAAATTAATTAGTTTAGTTTAAATTGGATCAATTCTCTGAATAAATTCATGATAAAATGTTCATGAATTTACATATATTAAATTGCCTGGATTGTGCGTATATATGTTTGTAAATATTAAATATATATAATTGTTCGAAAGTTTCATTGCGTCGGGAATACTTGTTTTTTTTTCACCTTTAAAATAATTTGTAAAGTTTTGTGATTAAAAGCTACATTCTTTCCATAGGCTTTCAAATTCTCAAAAACAACAGTAAAGTTTTATTAATTAAAAAAAGATAAGAATTCAATTTTTAATTAAAATCATTTCAGACTTTAAGAATTCATTTTCTAATTAGGAAAGGAATTCACAAATTAGTTTGAAAGCTTATCGAAGGAATGTTTCTGAAAACAACTAATTAAAAAAAAAGAGATTGATAATAAAATGAGCGCTAGCCGGAGGCATCAGTGAACAGTAGATATATAGCCCTGAAAAGTAAAGAAAAAGACTAGTTTTTGGTTGTAGAGTAGTGCAGTGAACTCTGGGTGTATAAAAATTGTATTTCATCATGATAGAGGGCTAGAACATCAGGGATCTGGCTACGGTTCCTAAAGTCCCGAGGAATCTTCACTGGAGCTGCTGAACCGTTTTCCGGATCGATCATTCTGCTAAAATAATGAAAGCTACTAAAATACTACTCCAGTAGTTAACCAATGATGCCTACGTTTTCAACAACTTGGAGGAGTAACTTAAGGACAAGCACGGAATGGTAATATGAACGTTAAACTTTCTGGCCAGTTCGAACTTTATTTTATACTCCTTCTTTTTAAGAGCTCTTTTATTCTTTAATGTAACAAATTTTATAAAACCTTTTATTCATGTTACTGTAAATCTATCTCGTCATTCTTTAAATCTCTAGTCTTTAAACTTTTTCTTTTCTGACTTGGCGGTTCATTTAATATATATTTGTGTGCTTTATTAATGTCGTATTTAAAATTATATGCCAATAGTTTTTCGACTCGATGAGCTCCTTGGTTCTATTTGCCTCACGCAAATAATATAATATAAATTTTAAATAGTTATTCTCGCCCATTAGAACTAAATTTATAAGTTCTATTAATCATCGAGTCGAAAGAAAATATTATACGTTTACTATTTTTATAATTAGCTCATCATAAATTATTTGCTCCGTTTTTCACCTATGTCCCCAGCTCCTAAGTTACAAGTGGTTATATGCTCACGTAATGTTAAAATGTTATTTCTTGCTTTACTAATATTGATTTATTTATCCATATATATATATTTAAAATGTTTTGCAAAAAGGTCGATAAAGGGTTAAATGTATTTTAATTCCACTTTTGTTATTTTATATTAATATTCAGGAAGGGCACGATATTAGGGCATAATTAATATAGTTTATAAATGTTTTAAAATAGTTCGATAAAAGCTCGTTTGACTTTAATTAATTGGTCAAGTCATCACGTAGAGTATTCTACATGGGTTCTATTTTTCAACGATGACTATCAAGTCATCATCATCAAATGTTGCTGACGTAGGGCCATCTTCCGCTCCATTAGGCTGGTCGGTGATCATATTCTCTTATTTAAATTTCTCGAGGAAGAAAGTACTTCCTTTCCGATTCATTAGTCAAAGGGCGTAAGACTTGCCAAATGCAAGCCGCCATAGGACTTCGATCATCGACTAGCGATCATCTTTCAATTTGACTCTCTGCCTCGTAATTCGTCAAGCACCATTGCATTTTTGTTCCGGTAAAACCCGCTCCATGCTCGTAATCCATGATGAAGGGATTTAAATTAAAGTCGAACAAATTTTCAAATATATTTAGTTAAATCAGTTTTCAAATCAAGATTAAAGTTATGCCCTAAATTACGTATCTTGCTCTTCATGAGTAGATTTTCGAATGTGAAAATAAATATCACATTCTGTCATAATAAAATTAGAGCAATCATTTCCTTATTAATGAATACCTTTATCTGCCTTTATATTTCTCGTTGGGGGCATAGACATAGAATTCCATGTTGTGTAATACTTGTTGGCATATGATAAGGACCGCCACTCTTATTATAATTGTAAGATATCTTAAAGACTAGAGGTAGTTAATGTATTTTATATTCTATGAAACAAAACAAATTATTCTTATTAAATACTTTCCAACATACTTGGTTTCCTAGTTCATCATTCTTTTTATAATTATTTAAATGTTAATACCCGCTGTCTGTGTTGGCAACTCGAACATACATATGATTTGATTTAAAAGTAGTCAAAGTAATTAATTATTAGATATTCGTGTCAGTGCAAGTGTACCGGTGTAAATCCACCACGCTTACTCATACACAGTACCCGAGTTCAAACCCAGCCCCCGCTTAAGAATAAATTCCAAAAACGCCAACTGAATTCAAACCCAAACCCTGGTATGACCAACCGATGATGACTTTATAACAGCACGGGGTTATCCCTTTTCTAGCTCAGCTCAGAACATAGACTAATTCTTACAGTTAATGATATAGATTTATTTATTCTCTAGATATTGGAACGGTCATTCATGTAACGTATATATTTAAGTTGCCCATACAGACAGTAAATGGCTACCTAGACTCAAAGAGTAATAAGGCGGAGGACACAAAAGGTAGATTAAATAAAGTGTTTAATAAGAAAAAATATAAAAATATAAATATAACGTTCAACAGTACGGTAAGACTCATGAATCCCTCTGGTGTTTAGCTACTAGTCTTTAACAATCATTTTATCTCGTGGAACAAACTCATGCCAATAGCTGTGTAGTTAGATGACTGACGGGTGGCTAGGAGAATCAGAGTATTGGGCATTGAAAAGATATTTATCAAAAAGGGTTTTACTAACTTATTTTATTCGAATAGACTCGAGCCGTTACGTAGATGGACAGTTGGAGGTGGTTTTATATAAATATGGCATGGAAGATAGATGTACTAGTGGTTGCCTAGATTTAAGAGCCCTAACAGTAATCACTTGTGGTGCATTAACGGAATACCGGGTGGCTTTGTACTTTGACAAGGCTTAATGCCCCCAAGTAGCTCCGGGACACGACAACCAGCCGATCATTTCGAACCCGTGATCCAAGAGAGTACCTGGGAAAGAAACTGCTTTCAATCCCCAATGGTAGAATGGCAAGACGCTAACTTCAGCGAAGGGAAGGCATTGCCACGACATCAAGGACGAGTACTTGAAGTGGATTTTTAAAAGAAATTATACAAAACCTGGAATCTATTCGTCCATTTCTACGCCACAGGCTGAGATCCTTATCCCAATAAAAGTATAGCGGAATTAAACTGACCGCGAGAACAATAATTAATTAAACTTACTCTGAAAACCCATAACCCTCCAGGTTGACAGGCGGTAGCTATAGTATTAAGATATACAGTGAGTTATTTCTTATATCATACATGACATTAATATAACACTTTTAAAACAATATATATATTTAACATTGAACCTTAGATTGCAATTATATGACAACTTAAACTAGAATAAAAAAAGATTTAACATTTACCAACTCGAAATATAAAAGAATATTTAATTCAGGAAACTAAATTTACTTTAAAATAACTTGATCATTATTGTACACTAGTTTTACACAGAGTTGGGAAATATTACTATTGGCATCGTTTGTTTATGGAATACTTAACACAAAAAAAATATAAATGCATTCATTTGAATTATTATTACTCTTAATTACAATTTTTATAACTTATTTCTAAAGACTAGAGCGGAGGATTAAAAGAAAAGAAAATTTACTGACAGGTTAAACAATAGCATTATAAACCGTACATAAAAACTTCACCTGTAATTTATTTGATTGATCACATTAAGCTCGGGAGAAAGTTAAAAGTTCGTGTAACACAGTTACTCTTCTTTCTTCTATCCGGCTTGGCTTTTCCCGCTTGATATTTCCGACGAACGTAGGCGCATTTTGAAAGTTATTTGCAAGGCATTGTCAATTTGAGATTGGAAGCTGGAAACTATGAAGCACAAACAACATGATCAGTCAGCGGCACGAAGATTCAATTTGGCAGGACAGAGATCAGCTCCTGGCACTTAGCCCATCGACATTACGGTTTACTGGTGGACTTCTTAATAAAGTTCTAGGAGTTACTCTCCTAGCAGCTGCAGTGCTGTCTTAAGATTTAGATTTTAATTAAAAACACTGATCAAAGAAAGGTGACTTTTGATCAGCATTTTTAAACGACTTTGTACAAAAGAGTACGATTATTAAAATATATGTAAGACATATTTTTTAAAAGGCTTTTATATGCACATAACTTTAAATTTTCACCAGTCTTCTAGACAGTGTAGTAATTTTATCACTCATAGATAAGTTCAGATTTGAAGTATGATAAAGTCTCTGTTGGTTGATCCAGGTTGTATTTTCTTCTGTGTGTCCAATATAAATGCATGTTATTGAATTAGTTCTTCTGTGGGGAAAAAGCTATATTTCAGTATTTATTTTTATCACTGGACTTTTCTTAGATGTTTTTTTTAAGTTTGGAATGATGGCATCACTCATGCATTGACTAGAACACTTCAGGTGGGCTTAGCCAATTATATTTCTTTTTCTTACATCAAAACTTCACTCATTTATGGATTTAGTTTCAGTATTAAAAAGTACTGTAACAGTGGTCTTTTTACTAAAGATAGAATGCTTCTACGATTAGAATTGAAATCATTTTTTTGAGATATTCAATGCGGTAACATGTACTGTCATCTCCACAGACATTGTTGTCTCTTTTCTATTTTTTAATCTTTTATAGCCTTTTTGCCTCCTTAAAAATAACTCTTTCAAAAAGCTTTTGCTTGTTTTTTTTCCTTGTTCAATCTTGTTATTTATTTTCTAATGATTTGCCACCAATTGGTTTTTTTTCTTAATATTCATCAAAATATAAAATTATAAAATTACAAACCAATTTTTCTTTAAAAAACTTATTTTTTAATTATTATGACTATATGAATTTTTATTTCAAAAACAACGTTTAATTCTTTAATTACCTACAATTGCAAGTTATTCTTATTTAAAATTAACCTTAATTAAACTTTATGATTAATCTTAGTTAGTTCTTACTTTTTTTGGTTTCTCTCTTTTCTTTTAATAGGTTTTAATTTTAATTAAATTTTATACAAAGTTACTATGTATATAATTTTGCTTTATAACTTATGATATTGGACATATTTGAAATTTTACAAATTTCATAAATTTCTCTATGAATACATATTTTATTATACTTAACTAACTATAAAGATAATTTAAACTATATATATATATATGTTAATTCTAATATTTTCATGGATAAAAGATGTCATATTATTATTACTATTTGCGGGATATTCTGTGTAGTGAAAAAGCTAAATGCTGACATTTCAGTACAATATCAAGTACCTTCCTCAGAGCGTCCTCTTTCTCAAATCATAAGAATGCACGTGAGATTTAAAACTGTTTTTATCATTTTCTTTCTCCTCATATTTAAATTCTATTGGTTGAGAAGTTTTAAAATTTATTTTCTCTTCCAACAGCTTCTTCCAAATGTTGTTAATCTTCTTTAATTCACACCCTTGAGCATAAATGAAAGGTGTGAATTAAAGAAGATTAACAACATTTGGAAGAAGCTGTTGGAAGAGAAAATAAATTTTAAAACTTCTCAACCAATAGAATTTAAATATGAGGAGAAAGAAAAACGATAAAAACGGTTTTAAATCTCACGTGCATTCTTATGATTTGAGAAAGAGGACGCTCTGAGGAAGGTACTTGATATTGTACTGAAACGTCAGCATTTAGCTTTTTCACTACACAGAATATCCCGCAAATAGTAATAATAATATGACACATACACACCATATATATATATATAAACAAGTAGATATGAGATAACAGTTGAGAGAATTTTTTTATTATATTAAGTTTCTTTTAATTTTATTCAAGAGTATTTAATTTATTATTATCATTTAATATTAATTGATTGAAAAGTTTTGAAATACATGACTTGGCTAACTAAATCCATAACAATGGAAAATATCATCATTGTCATAATTTTTAATCCTTTACTATACTTCAGTGTGAAGGTCTATCTTTGAGTTTATTTCATCTTCTCCAGTCTCTAGCCTCTCTTCTCAACATCACACCAGCACATTTCTTTATTTCATCCATCCAACTCACATGTGTTTCACAATCTTTGAAATCCAATTTAAGATTTCAACTATCTATTGATTATCTCTTCCAGCAATATGTCCAGACTAACTCCACTCCAGTCTTTTAGTTCTTTCAATGATATCATTATTATCTTTTTCTTTCTTACCCGTTATTTTGTTTTTGATCTCTTCTTGTCACTTCTAACATACATCTGTCCATATTTTGTTGAGTGATCTAAAATCTCTGTATTTCTCATCTGTTAAGTATTTAATTCTTAAATTTCTAAATAATAATTAGTAACACATGTTTATTACAAATCTCCCTTTTCAAACACGTAGATGTATTTTCTTTTAATATTAAGCTATTAGTACCAAAAAGCATAACCTAATTTAATTCTATGATTATTTTCATCCATTATGTTACCATCTAGTAATAATCTCACTAAGATATTTATAATTGTTAATTTCTTTTATTTCATCCTTATCAATCTTTATTTTCTTATTTTGAAATAATCCATTGGACATTACTTTAATCTTTTTAACATTAATCATATTCTTACTTTTATCTGGTAACCTTTGTAACATTTGCTGAAGCTCTAAAGCATTATTTGAAAAAAAAAACAACTACATCATCTTCAAAATCTAGATGACTTAAATAAGCTTCTATTACTTTTATTCCATTAGCTTCCCATTTTAATTCACAAAATGCTTCTTGCAAAACTGCTGTAAAAAGTTTTGGAAATATAGAATTACTCTGTCATACTCTTTTATCAATGTTAATCTATTTAGTATTATCATGTTCTCTAATTATTGCTGTTGCATTTTTATAAATATTCTTCAGAATATGATGATACCCTGAATCTATACTTTGATGATCCAATAATTTTAATTATTGAAGAAATGCTTATAGAATCAAATGCCTTTTCATAATCTACAAATACAAAGCATAATGGCAAATCATATTCATTGGTCCTTTCTACAACTTCTTTCAATTCTTGGATATGATCCACTGTACTGTGCCCATTTTTAAATCCGGCTTGTTTTTTTGATTGATTAAATCCAAAATTCAATGTAGATGAGCTGTAATTATTTTGATAAAAGTTTGGTATAGAACTGATAAAAGATTGATAGGTCTGTAATTTCTAATACCTTCTTTATCAGCTTTTTGAAATATTAATATTAATACTGCATTTTTCCAATCATGTGGTAAATTTTTATCATTTAAAGACATTGGTATATAACTTTGCCAAAAATATTTCTATCCTACTTCTTTTATAATATCTAATGTAAATTCAATAATTTCTTGGAGCTTTTCTTATGATCATAAATTTAATTCCATGTCTCACTTCTTCATTTAAAATCCTGAATAATTTAGATGATATAGTAGTTGTAGGAGTACCTTAGGACTCTTCTATATATTTTATGATGCCATCTTTTTATTTAGTAAGAGATCCATCTTTTATTTTTTATTACAGAAGTAAGTTTTCTACCAATAAAAAGAAGTTGCTTTATACTTTTTAGACTTTTATTCTCTTATATATATATTTGCTAGTTCATAATTAGACTTTCTTATATCATTATCAACTTTTTTTCATACCATCTTATATCATTATCAACTTTTTTTCACACCATCTTACAAATTTCCAATATTTAATTATTTTTAATGCATCACTTTATATTCCTCTTTTTCTTCATAAATTGTTTTCACTTAGTAAATATTTTACTGATCAATTGCTCTTTTTTTGTGTCAGCTATCTTTGTTGCAGTTTTTAAAAGTGTATTAGTTATCTTCTTTTTGATTTTATTCATATCTGAGTCATATTCAAAATCTGTTAATATTTGAAAATGATTCCATAAATTTAAATTTAAATTCATGAAAATGTTTCTGAAGATTAGGAATACGAACTATGAATGTTGTTTTTCTTAATAATTTTTTATTCCTAATTGGCATTAACATATATTTTACATCTTATTAATCGATGATCACTTTCTTTGTTGAATTTAATGAGAACATTATAATCTTAAAATCATATTTCCTATTAGTCAAAATATAATCCAATCCTGTTGTACCTTCATTTGGATGCTTCAATGTCCATTTCTACTTAACAATTTTTTTAATTAAAAATCATAATATAAATTTTTTCTTTTTCTGAAAACTCCACGAGTCTATGACTTCTCTCATTTCTATCATCTTAATCAAATTTATCTACAGCACTTTAGCATTAAAGTTTCCCATGGAATTTTAAAATGTTGTTTTGTCTGGTCAAAAGCCTTTTGTATCTTTGCATAAAAATCCTCTACCTCATCATTACTATAAAAACTTGGTGGGGCATAAACCTAAATTACCTGCATTTGATAACTGCTATTAAGTTCAATAACTAATCTTGCTAGTCTTGCTGATATATCACTAATCTTTACAATACTGTTCTTCCAGTACATACATTTATATATACATATATGGGTATGTGTATACATACTAAGTATGTTATATATACATATATATGAGTTCTCAAGTTAAAGGCAGATTGAATAATTATGGATAAAGAAATAATTGATGTTTTTCAGCAGTTGTTTATTATAATTTGTGATCATTTTAAACAGTATTTTTCATCTCAATTTTAACATTTATATCACAAACTTTAATAAGCCATTTATACCATTAAAATTATACATAAAAAATATAGACATGCTTAGAATGTAGAGGAGATAGAAATATTAGGCAAATAAAAATAAAGCAGGAAAGTCAGTGACAAATTTATAAAAGATAAACACAAGTATAATAAAATTTTCATATACATGTGAATAAATGTATATAAGAAAATTACATAATCAAAAGGACAGGAAATTGTAAAATTTCATATTTTGTCATAAGTAAATGATTAATTAAATTTATTTTTAATTTTAAATACAACAAAATAATTTATAAACATTTTATTGAAGCTATTTAAACGATAATCCTTAAGATTTAAAATCTAATTTAAAAATATTGTTTTAAAGAGTTAAAAATCGAATAGAAATATATATACAAGAGTCATTTACTGCTAAATTCAACAAATGCAATAATCTTCATTTAAAAGTATTTATAGCACAAACGTATATTTAAGAGTGGCATTAGAGATTAAGTCAAAATTACAACTTATTTACTATGGATTTAATTCAATTTTGTTAATTATTTGGAAAGATCTAGATGTTTACTTAAAACTTGAAATGTAAAATAATTTTTAAGAACATTATAGACAAAAACTAGCCAGTGTGAATAATATATTTAGATTAGTATAATATTAATGACACAATAGTTTCTACAAATATTCTAAACAGTACTTTGAAACTCCACTATCACAGTGAAGCAAGTTTATGTCCATGAAACAACTAAAATTTGAGTAAGTAAGCAGAAAATGTATCATGTAAACTGCAAGTCATTTCTAAAATAATTTTGACATACATTTTTATTTCTGAAAAGATGTTATTAGCCATGGAAATGTAATACTACAACTAATAATTATTCAAATGTAAATTATTGTTAAACTTACTGAATGATAAATGAAGCAAACTGTATAAACTACAAATGTTTAAAAAAAAAACTCTTGCCAAAATAATTCTCTTCTAATCAGTTAATAATATTTTATGATAGATCTATAGAAATAATTTTTTTAACTACCACAAAAATGCATATACATATCAAAACATGATTAAAATATTACAACAGAATGATAAAATTACAGAATCTAGAATATTAATTATATTTAACTATTAGAATCTAGAATAATACATTGTGTTTTCCTGAAGATTTGTGATGATGGTGTTCTAGTTGTATTTTTATATTAGACTATTTCCATCACCTAATATGCATATTGAATGTCTTTAGAAAAATTTAACTTTATTTAAATATTCCAAATACATTCAACTGTTAGTAATAGCATATTAAACAGGTTAGTAAATCCACAATGTTTCAAGAAGTATTATTCTCCCCTCTTCTTCAGATGTTGCTGGCTGACCAGTGACAGTATTAGCATGGGATTCAAACCTGGATCCTTAAATTATTGATTATTGAATTTTAAGGTGACACTCTAACCAACTGAGCCATTCTGACAAAGGCAACAATCAGTAGAAATTTTATATACTTTTCTATGAGCAATCTATTTTGGCCATGAATATGAGGGAAAAACCTTGAAACTACTAGGCTTACATTAATTTGTTTTGTTACTACTGACAGCTTCTTCTTCAGCATATTAAAGCACTTATATATACTATGAGGTTCTTTCTGATTTTTCCACTTTTTCCTAAGAGCAAAGTTGATTAGTGCTTTCCATCCATACAAAGATTTTTCTAAAGACATTCAATACACATATTAGATGAAGGAAATAGTTCAATATAAAAATACAACTAGAATAAAGATATTTGTGAAGATTTCTAAATATGTTATAATGCAGAATCTGGTTTGAAAAAATAAGCACAATCTATGATTACTTTTTTTAAATTTAAGGATAGATGTAAAAATCACTTCACCTTTTAGTTACTGTTTAAAAACATTATATAATACTTTTTATATAAGTTCTTTAAATTATATTAAAGAAACTAATAGAAGAAAGATATATAAAACCAATTACATTAGTTATAACAAAAAAATAATTGTATGATCATATACAAAACATCAATTAATTGAACTAATAATTGGCTAATGATAAATGAATAAAAGATTACGTAACATACATTTACACAGGATTTTTTTTGTATGTCTTGAAAATATTGTATAGTTTTTCTAGGTTATAGTCAATTTTATATAATAAAAAAAGATAGATGTCATTATATATGCAATGTAGATCTTAATTGTAAATTCATTAAAACACATTGAAAAGGGCAAAAATGAATGTTTGATGAAAAATGTTTTTTTTTGTTTATGATTATTATTATATATATTATTGCTATTATATAAAGATATTTTATATTATATCATTGATTTATTTAAATACTTTTTATTATATTTAATTAAAGTGATATTTAAAATATTTGACTGTATGTTTATTGAATATGTATAATGATGAAACAAAAGATACAACGTATTGTAAGTAGGATAGTTAATATAGAGAAAATAGATTAATATGCTCTAATATATATCAGAGCTGATTTTTTTCTCTTATAGATCAATACACTTAAATATACACTTTTTAAAAATTTTCACTCAAAATGAAAACTAATCGAAATTTTAATTACAAAAGTAGATAAACAATAAAAGAAATGTAGCATGAAAAATTGAAGTTTTTTTTTTAATGATTTATGGATATAATAAGTAAAATTTTGATTTTTATTGTTTAAAATTAAAAAGTTAAAATATTAGTATGAAAAGAATTATCAAATTAATAAAAGTAGAAAAAGATAAAGTAATTATAATTATGCTTTAATAATTTATAAATAAAATTTCTGTTGAAATGCTTAAGAATTTAAGAACATTAATAGAAAATATAAAAAAAAAACATTGAGACATTTTAAAATATTAGTTTATAGTCATAATCAAGATATATATATATATATATAATATTATGATTCGATGTCTGTATTTTTAAAACAATATACAGTAATTATATAACTGAATATTTGTAAATACAGTAATTTAATAATTAAAAAAAAAAAATTTATCCACTTAGGAGCGCTTTCGATTATCCCAGTAATCTGTTTCAACTAAAGCTTTGAAATGTTAACTTTCCCACAATTACAGATTACTGGGATAATCGAAAGCCCTCCTAAGTAGATAAAATATATTTTTTTAATTATTAAGTTACTGTATTTACAAATATTCAGTTATAAATATATATAAATTTATTGAAAGCAGTAAAGACATAAACCAGACCAATATCAACAATCTTAATCTGTTGCCAAGACACCTCCTTTTAACAGTATTGTTAAAAGGTTACCTTGACAACAGATTGAGATTGTTGATTATTATTGATATTGATATGGATTAAGTGTTGACTGATTTGAATGAATTTACATTTATTGATTTATCTAGCCTTGAGCACTAATATATGTTATGACTGGAAACTAAAATTATTTTAAATTTGATAAAATATGTCAATTGCTAAATGTACTAAATATAATAATGCTACAAGTTTTTTATTAATGTTAAAATTATATTCTAAATTGCTTATATCTTTTTTAAGAATTTATATGCTAAATATTTTAGAAAATATTTAAAACTACATATGAATGAGTGGTGTGGCATTAAAAACAGATAAACGTAGTGTGCTTCATAAAGTTTTTTTTATCATTTCATTTTTTAATTGTTAAAAAATAGTATTGTTAAAAATTCCACGTGCCACAAATCATTTGATGGATCAAAGGGTGATCCTGAAATTCCCTAAAAATTAAAAGACTATCTATTTAAAAAAAGTAAGAACAATACATTGATGAGGATTACAGATAACCCTACCCCCAAGTCAGTTCAATACAGATTTAGTTTGTATTATTGTTATCGATATCATGCCTTGCATATAAATTAGCTAAATCTGTAAATATGTGATGTTTTTAGTTAATTTTTATTAATAGTAATTTAAGATGAACAACAATAAAAAGAAAGTCTAACTTTCTATTGCAACATCAAACTTATAAAAAAGATTAATATTATCCATGTGTATATTTTTGCAAAACAATAGATACATTTGCATTTAAATTAATTTTTGATAGACCAGAATTGGTTATATTATTGGTATTCCAAATGAAAGTAATAAAAAAACATGTGGGAGAAGCATATAATGAGTAAAATATGAATGAAAATAAGAAAGTATAGGTAATTAATTCAACTACCTTCATTTTCTTTATACTATAAAAACAGTAGCTGAATAAGAACAAGCCATATGATAAAAGTTACAAGATGTTGTGCAACCTTGCAAGCACTCCAAATAAATAATGAGAATATGCTGGTAGGATGTATGACCTGAACCAAACTATATGTCATTAAATTTTATTTTTTAAGAAATAACTATATTCCGAACTGTTTGAAATTTTTCTTTTAATCTCTTCTGTAAAAGTATTAATGTCTATGTTCCAACTATATATATATATATATATATATATATATATATATATATATATATATATATATATATATATATATATATATATATATATATATATATATATATATATATATATATATATAGTGTAACCTTTTCCCAAGACTGCTGTAATATAAATGAATCATATCACACATTTTAGGCACCATAATCACTACTGTACCCTAGCTACAGATAATCATCATACCATCCACATTGTTCAGCATAATCGCAACTGTAACCTGGCAACAGCCAGCCTTCATATGCTAAACAGTTATGTCATGTTGGCAAGTGCCATAATCGCATCTGTAACCTAGCTTCCTGATCTAGCTGGTCACCACTGAATCATACCGCACATTTTAGTGATTAAATTCTCTTATGGAACCTAACATACTCACACAATCAATAATATAAGCATGAAGAAACAAAAATGCAAAACTAATGATGTGATTCCTGGATTGAATAAAACTAACATGAAACTGTCGATCTCAAGAAGATCACAAGGCGACTAATAAAGATAAAAACTTCTGGTCAAACCAGCTTTGAAATCTACACAAACAAAATGAGATGAGTTAACTTTGATATTCAGAAAATTAATAAAATAACTAATAATTATATGTCTTGAGTGATTATGAAATTAAACTTATAAATGAAATGATAAGTAAATTATGGTGTAGATGACTAATGGATGATGGAAAGAAGTAATAATGGAATAGTGGAATGAAAGGAATCTAAGAGTGAAGAGAAAAGAATGAATATGTATGAGAATAATGAATGATTAATAGGATGATAGAATAATAGTTAATGAATAATGAAGATAATAAGAGAATAAAAGTTAATGTATGATTAATCACTTATGATAATGAATTAATGTCAAATGAGAATGAATAACTAAAAGAACGATCAGGGTGAAATTGAAGAACAATGTTGATGATGGAAACTGAAATCTTAAACAATAAACTAATATAGTATTAAGTGATAAAAGTAGGGATTTGAAGCTTGACACAACCAGAATATCTATCATGAAGTTAAAAAAAACTATACATTTTATACCAAAAGAAAATAATTTGCATCTTAAAGCTTTGTTGACTTTCATAAAACAGTGTAAGTAATCTATTTCAAGTCTAATTATAACAACTGACTAAATATAAATTTCATTACAAATTTAAATTGTATCTTGAAATCTAACAATTAATTCTTCTCAGGGTTCTAACACTCAAAATCATGATATAAACTACATTTGGGTCAGTAAGAGGGATTTTACCACTGCCCAAACATAATGCACCTAATAGCTCTCAATACAACTTAAATTAAGAATTATACTTTGCAATTACACATAAACTTTATAACTAACAAACTTTAAAATTTATGACTGGGAATGACTTTTTAATAATTAAAATCAATAACTTACCAAATTCCTTTTCTTAAATAATTATAAACCATGTGATCAAGATCAGTGAATGATAGCTCTACAGATCTAACTAAATCAATCAAATCAAGACTATGTTTATCTTTTAATATATTGTTTAAAACAATCTGTACTACAAGCTATTAACATTTTGATTATTGTGTGATAATGCATTAGATGTACCAATAAATTATAAGGCTTATCAAAATTATTATAATATAGCATAATATAGTTAATAGTACTATATTGGTTGATGATGATTTCAATTTATAATCTTCTGGTAGGTTGATAGCAATAACAATAATAGTGTATAGATGTGGTAATTAGCAATAAGATTACATGCAACTACATAAATTTTTAAACACAACAAACTTTATTTACAGTATGTACAAATTTTTAATTCACAGATATGGCATGAAATAAAAGTAATCTATTTAAGTAATTTATGGATGGGACAAATACTTAATATCCCCTTGACCATATACTCAGAAAATGATACAACCAAATAGAAAATAATGTTCAAAATATCTTTTGGTTATTCTTTGGCATATTTTTAAGAATCAGATAATAAAACCTATTTAAGCTGCACTTGCACTTAAATTGCATAATAGCAGTATATTTAGAACTCTAGGATATGCACAAAGTTTAAATTTAGAATTCCAACATTATAAAGTATTGCATTATCCCAAAGCTCTATCTTTTATCAAAATATGACAAGGGCAATTATCACATTCTGTTCAATTACTAACTTATTTAACTTTGAAATGACTAAGTTTAGTGCATTAAATGAAGACTAGACATTAAAAGTCAAATACACCTAGATCTCATTAAGCATTACCTATGTCCTAAGCTCAACCTTTGAATACATACCTGATACTATAATTCTATTGTCACATCATTATTTGATGAAAATGAATCCATTCTGCTAATGTGCATCTCTTACTTCTACCTTTAAAATTTTCTACCATCATTAATAGATCTTGGTTTGGTCTGTCAACAACTGATGATGATCCCACAACATCATAAACACTATTTCAATTAAGAAAACACTATGCTAAATGGTGTTCCTAAATTTAATATTATTTTATACTTGCTATGTGATCTGGACCTATTATACTTCACCATACATGGTGGAAAAACTATCTCTATATTATCATGAGAAATTTAACACTAAGATGGGAGACTTTATAAAAACAACATGACAGTTGTATAATAATATATGGCTGATTCTATACCTCTCTATGGGTATATGTATGTGTGTGGGCCTTGCCTTACCATGAAAAGACTAGAATTCAAACCATAGATATCCTTTCTTTTTAGGATTATTTATACTAATGAGCATTAATTACTACTCAGATTCTAACCATCTTTTCTCTCATGAAATTAGCCATAGGTGACTCCATCAGACTATGCTCCATATAAATATTAATATACTGATGCCATTCAATTGGAACATCCCATTAACTAAAAACTGTCACTAGTCATTCTCAAATTATAGCAAGATAAAAACAATACCAACAATAACAGTGAAAATCTACATATTTCATTTTATAATGTAAACTCATTTATATATTAACAGCCAAATCAAAATACCTATGTCCAATGATCATTAATCATTTTAGAATGACAACTATATTTTTATTAAAGAGAGCATAATGGATTTAAACCATAAAGATCAAACCTGTATTTGTATTCAAAGTGGACACGTTCACTTCTATAGCAAATTACAAAATGAAAAAGGCTTATATCAAATTTTCTTTTATATCAGAAAATAATTCAGTCATGCCAATATAGATATTTTTGATAAAATGTCTGTACATTTACCTTTTTTTTAATATATCTTAAAATTAGTTTTAGACTATGAGAGGAGTAAATATATATAATTTTTTTCACTCTCTCTCTAAATAAATGATATATATATATTTCCGGTTTTCTCTTAACTAAAAAAAAAAAAAAACATACATAAACTAGATATATATTTTACACATTTTTTCTTGAACTTAATATATATATCTTTCATGCCACAGTAAAACACATATGTTTTAAAAACAAAATTTCCAATTAACACATTACATAAGTAATAACACGGCAATGATAAAGAAAAATAAAAGTACATTTTTATCCATTAAATTTTATACTCTGTTCATCCCAGTTATTTATCCTGGTGAGTTAGAATAATAAAAACAATTCTCAAGAATGAATATTGTGATTAGCAAACATTCCAGATAACGCATATATATTTTATTCCTGTTGAATGTACAATGAGCAATTTTTAAGACTTATCCAAAAGTAAAATTATTTAATGGCATTAGTATCGATAATTAACAAAGCGATGAAAACTCATACTTCCAATTGTAGCATAGTTAAAAAATAAGTTTATCTAATTTTCTCTAGATAATTTTCCTACAAATAATTCTTTAGGTTATTGGAATCTTCAAAACAAACTTTTTAAAATCTTTATTGATTTATTCGGTAAGCATTTTAAATGAAGTATAACAAAAATCATTTATTACTTTTAAGATCAAGATAATTTTTCCTTGAAAAATTAGTGGAATTTCATCACACTTAGTATATTTATATTTCTTCTTTTTTAAACTCTGTTAATTTTATTTCTCTCTGCATGGCAATCCCTATATGTGTAGCAATATTTAAGCAGCCAGAGTATATTCCAACATTGTAAACATTATTATAACGACGATATTTCTTAATAAAAATTTACAAGTAAATATTTATTTAATTCCATTCTTATTGGTAAAGTATGATGTGATTCTTAATATTAAAACAAATTTATTCAATTATCACCACGACATTTTCAACATTTTAATGAATCTGTAATCATTTAACTTTTTAACATTACACAAAGTTGGCGCGATGAAAATAGGCAGATGAGAATTGAGAATAAAATCACGCAATTATTTGTTTAAACTTTATTAACATTATATGATATAAAATGACTTTTAATTTTATTACTAATATCTTCTGAAATCTCTCTTTAAAACTATTTTGAATTTATTTTCTTACAATTATGATTTTCAAATGAACATCTGTTTTGCTCTACATTTACTAATGGTGCGAAATTATAAACATTATCAACTTTTTAGTTTATGTATAAATAATTCAGGTGTTATCTTTAAAAATAAAAGTTTACATGTATCAATAAAGTAAAAACAGATGCTTACTTTCACTTGAATTTTCCTGGGTTTAAAGCAGTACTTATTCAAATAAAAACTTACCTCCATGGTTTTAATTTCCTTCTCCAGTATGAATCCTAGGAAATATGCGGTCCTGGAAATGGCTTAAAATGATAGCAAGGTTTTTAAGATTTCTTATTCAAACATTTTTAGACAGCAAGGTATTCTACTTCCATACAATTAGATTTCAAAATTTTGTTGATTTTTATTTTTTTTTTCTTATTTTAAATCAGAACTGAGGTTTGTGTTTACTTGGTTCTTGTTTTTCTTAATTAGTCCATCCCCCTATAGCTGTTAGAACATATATAGCTTTTATTATAATGCATTCTGGGAGTGAATTAGCCAATGATTTTGGTATGCATAATTAGTATTACCCCCTCTGGCTTTATTTTTAATAACTATCCATTATTATTTAAGACAGCTTTGTGTTTAGTACTAAAAAATATGCTTAAATAATTTACTATAATGATTTATTTTACAAGATTTATAAATTTGATTTAATTGTTTATTTCTTTCAATTGCTATTCAAAACTAATAAAATAGCAATGTATTTATCTACCAAATAATAATAATACTTTTAAATTGTTATTTTAGTCTAGTCAGAGCCTAGACTGGGTTTGAAATCTTATCTCCACTCAAGCAAATTTCCCAGTACATTCAAAATAATCTCTATTGAAAACCACTTTAGTAAGATTTTGATGTTAAATATATCATTTAAAATTTTGGAATTATTAATTTAGGGACATAAATAAAAGGTCACAATATATATATATGTGTGTGTGTGTGTGTGTTGAATTAAATATTTCTATGAATTGTTATCATAATAAATAATAGAAATGAAGACATAATATCTATTAAATGGAGAAAGAAGTTTTAACTTTGTTGTTATCAAGAAATTCTCAATTATGACTAATTGACAATTCCTTAGGCTAAGCAAGTTTACTCATAAACCTATAATGGCTCTTTTGTTGTAGTAAAAAAAAAATCCTCTTTTACTTCAAACCCAAGTTCTTATATAGCTTCCTGGGTTTAAATCCATATAAAAACTTTCATTTGAAGAAGAGAACTCACTAAACATCATATGAACACCATTGTTTATGCTTACACAAGCTGTTTAGACAGAGGCTAAACTCTCCATATAGTAGTACCACTCAGTGCAAGATAGAATAATCAATGTATGCAAAAAGATTTATGCATTAAATCTCTATGCTGTGGGGTTGCATTAGATCATAAAGTCTAGTTACAGTGCTCTCAGATCCAAGGCTTTTCACTGATGAAATCCATAAGCTAAAAACTAGTCTGGGGATATTGGATGAGTAGTCACTAAATAGGGATATTATCACAAACCTTCTTGCATCCATTGTCTACAGTGACTTGCACTGAGTGATATGCTGCATGGAGAGATTAGCCTCTATGTAAACAACTTGCGTAAGCATAAATAATGGTGATCGTGTGATGTTTAATGATTTAATACCAATCCTGCTCAATAGCATTATGGTGACTGTGGTTATTAAAGAACCAAAGACCCCAAAATGTATGAATGCTGAACTAAGCTAATGAGTTTGAACTGGAAAATATTATTGTATTTTCATGTTGAACTCAAAGCTTTATAGTTTGATAATAAGGTAAACAGTGACTGCTGGAGAGTTGCATTACATCCTAAGATATAGATGCAGTACTCTCAGATCCATGAATCTTCACTGATGAAATCCACCAGCTAGAAATTAGTTTGGAGATACTGGATGTGTAGTCACTAGATAATAATTTATACACAAACATTCTTGCATTTATTGATCACTCTGGCTTACTCTGACTTGTGCTATTGTATGGAGAGTTTAACTTCTGTGTATAAGAGGACCCCTTTTACTTCAAAAAAAGATCCCCAACAAAAGAACTATTATAGGTTTATGAGTAAAACTTGTTTAGCCTCAGCAATTGTCAGTTAGTAGTGATTAAGAATTTCTTATAACAATAAAAGTAAAGCTTCTCTCTATTTAATGAAAATTATCTAATTTTTATTATATATATATATATTATAACAGTCAGGGAGATTAAAGGAGTCTTACTGTATCTGCCATACAGGGTGCCACCAGGCTATTTGAAATGGGAAAATTCTGTTAAGATCTAATTTTTATATATGCTTTATTCCGACCATCAGCCCATGCCACTAGCTCAGTGAGATGCAGAGATTTATAAAATATAAATTCTTATTAAAATATATATTTTCAATATAAAAAAATAAAAGAAACCTCTGCCAGTAATAACACACAAACATTTATTAAACATATATAAAATTTAGCATTATTATTTTAGTATGTTTACTTTAATTTTTTTTATAAAACATTATAACTTTACTTTAGATTTTAATTTAAAATTTAACTTTTTATTTTAGAAGTTCACACAGATGAATTTAAATATTTTATTAGTTTTGAGTATGGATAGACTACAAGGATTGCATTTGAAAAAAAAATTCTATCCCTTATTTAACCCTAGGTCAAAGTTCACAGTCAAACCAATGCCAATCTGTCTGATATATGGATGTATTCAATGCAGCATGAATACGACAGCACAATACCATACTTTCAGGAATGCACATCTGAATGGCATGGTTATAGAGAAGAAATTGTCTCTCATCCAGTACAGGAATTTTACATCTGTCTGGCAAGAAGAACAATAAAAAAAACTCCATAGCAAGAGATTGCAGTCCTTTTTGTCATCTTACTATTCCATTCCATAGACAAAAAGGGATATCCACAGAGCAGGGAACACTGTCTGTCTCTGATGGTCAATAAGAAATAGGCTTATTTTGCCCAAGTATGGCGTATAATGTGATCCAGCACATAGCGCATCTTCATACTACATTTACTACCAATATATCCAATTGATTAACCCAATTTAAGTACAAAACAAATAACCTAAGATTAACCCTTCCTTAATTAAACTAATATAACTTTACAAGTCTATGCAGCCATATATGCCCAACTTAAATTTAACATTTATTAAAAGTTGTTTAACAAAAAAAAAATATCATAATAAAAATTTAAAGGAACGAAAAAAATAACTTAATGGAAATGATTTTAAAAAAATACATCAAATAAAATTAATTATTAATAATAATTTACATTGGTCAGATAGGATTCTATTTGTATTAAATACTGTAAAGGTTTTGGAATTAAAGTTCTTACTGTTTTGAAAATGTTTATTAGTTATATAGTTATTACTGTTTTAAAAAGTCTGTAGTTTCTAATTGCTTGTAATTTGAAAGGTGTTAATTCCCACAAAGTCCTGAGATCAGTATGCAGTTAACCATTGGTCCTTTATTGTAGTTGGTATTTTATTGCTGGGTCCAGATGACCATGGAAAAATGATTGGTCATTTTTTTTCTCTTTTAAAAAAAAAACTGAAGGTATTGAAGAGTGTGCCTTTTTAATCCCTTTTCATTCAACTCTCTCCGCCACCTCTTCTTTCACATCTCTTTTTTTCCAAACTTCCCTTTATAGTAAACTTTCAGATTGAGTGGACATTACATCATGATGATGATGATCCTTTCATTGAGGTCCATTTCCTGAGAAATTTTTTTTATTGGCTATTAGTTTCTATTGTTTTTTCTCTCCTATCTGACCTTTACTTATAAATTATGTGATGCCCAATGGCTAGTTTACTTTAACTAATTAAAATAATCATTTCCATTTTACAATAGCATTAATTAATTTATTGTACATTCTTTTTATCATTAAATCTTTCAAGTTTTTTTCTTAATATTTAGTTTTAAAACTTTTTTCTTTTTTTAATAAAGTTTTCTTTTAATAATTTTTCATCTGTGCAATTTTATATATATAAAGTTAAGATGACTTTTAACTTTCAATTTTTAATTCTTAAAAAAGAAGTTTTTATTTGCAAACTTTTATTTTTAATGTCTAATTTTTAAAATAAATAATGTAACAAAGTGTGTGCCTGTTCCAATATATATATAATATAGGGAGCATACCAATAGCTCTAACAAACTTTCATCGATAAGTGTCATAAAGAAGCATTTAAAAATCTCTATATAGAACAATCCCTATCCTCAGACCAATTTTGAGCTTTTTGCTAATCTCAGTGAAATACTGGAACATTCAGATACTAGATACAAAAATACCAAGTCAAAGCTAGTACTTATCTAATACATAACTATTAAGTAGAAAACCTGAAATTTTCAAACATGTAAATGTCTTTAAATTTAATCATCTAAATTAAATGGGTATATGAGTCTGAAAACACTTCAGCCTCATTATATATTAATAGCCTCAGCAATATAATATTTCCAAAATCCCAAGAGAAAAATTATAATAATTAGAAAATCAAGTAATGAATCATGTGACTTGTTTTAAGCTTGTATTACAAATGTGTAATATAGGGAGTTTCAATAAATGCTACAAGAGAAAGCATTTAAAAATCTTTTTCTTGAATGATCCCTATAATCAGACTGATTTAGAGCTTTTGACTCATTTCAGTGAGGTGCTGGGACATTCGAACACTAGATACAAAAATATCAACTGAAATTCAGCATTTATCTAATACATAATTATTAAGTAAAAAACCTGAACTTTTTAGCCACCTAAATGTCTTTAAATACAGCTATCTAACTTATATAGCTACATTTGTATTTTTATATTGGACTATTTCCATCATTTAATATGCATATTGAATATCCTTAGAAAAATTTAACTTTACCTTTCAAAATGTTGTGCATACACTAAACTGTTTGATGTGTTACTACTACCAGTTGAAGGTATTTTGAATAGTTAAATAAAATTAAATTTTTCTAAAGACATTCAATATGAATATTAGATGATGGAAATAGTCTAATATAAAAAATACAACTAGAACACCATCATCATAAACCTTCAGTAAGACAGTAATCAGCTATATGTGTCTGAAAACACTTCAGTCTAAACATATATTAATAGTTTCAGCAATATAACATCACTAAAGCCCCAAGAGCAAAATTATAATAATCAAAAAAGCAAGTCATATATCGCGTAACTTGTTTTAAGCTTGTATTACAGATATGAAATATATTGAGTGTACCAATAAATATAACAAGTTTGCATTAATAAGGGACACAAGAGAAAGCATTTAAAAATCTCTATATACAATAGTCCCTATCCTCAGACAAGTTTTGAGTTTTTGGATTACTCAGTGAAGTGCTTGAACTGAATGTCCTAGCACCTCACTGAGGGCCACAAGAGAAAGCATTTAAAAATAAATCTCTATCAAGAATAGTTTCTATTATCAGACCAGATTTGAGCTTTTGGATTACTCAGTGAGATGCTTGGATTGAATGTTTCAGAACCTATCAATGGAAGCTTGTTAAAGGTATTGATACACTCTCTATATTATATATTTGTAGTATAAGCTTAAAATATATCACATGGTATATGAATTGTTTTTTTGATTATTATAATATTGATTTTGGAGCTTTTGTGATGTCATAATTCTGAGGCTATTAATATATGGTGAAGCTGAAGTACTTTCAGTACTATATAGATATTTAAATTAGATAGTTGGATTTGAAGACAGTTACATGTCTGAAAATTTCAGATTGTCTATGTAATAGTTACATAATAGATAAGTGCTGGCTTTGAGTTGATATTTTTGGATCTAGTGTCTGAATGTCCCAGTACCTCACTGAAGAGATTCAAAAGCTTAAAATCAGTCTATTAGGGATTATTCTAGATAGAGATTTTTAAATGTTTCTCGTGCAGCACTTATCAGCAAAAGCTTCTTAGGGCTATTTGTACTCTCCCTATATTACATATCTGCAATACCAACTTAAGATAAGTCACATGATATATGATTTGACAGTATGAAAAATAGGCATTAATAAGAGAAATGAGATTACTACTTGTCATATCTGGGTAGCCATTTGTAACAGTATGGAAATAGTTGTTCTACCAATTGGCTGATGATTGTAACTGCACATCCCAATAGGGCTGAAATATGAAATATGAAAGTAATCAGCATGAGAGATCAGCCCAGAACTAATTATAAAGTTCACTAGCATTACACAAAAGTAATAATTATTCATCATCATGAATAATCAACAATAAAAATAAATTAACAGTCAATCTTGTGATTGGATTTGAAAGTGGTCATCTATAGACCAGGTTAAATATTTACCCACTGCCAAACCTAGGGCAGGGATACAAACAATATTTATGTGGATGCACCTATTTAGGTGATAATCCATGAAATTAGAACAATAAGTCAAATAATGCTGAGATACTAAAACATTCTGCCCATCATCAATGTTCTGACCATTTAGTACCATTAATGTACTGGCCAACTATAATAAATAGTATGAGACATAGTCCAATGGCTTTAAAGAATATCTTTTTTGAATCAACCAGCATTATAATTTTACAGATGCCCATAACACTAATATAAAACACAATTCGATATGATTGCTATGCACAAATCTATCTCAGGAAGCAAGAACTCTATAAATTATTACTGTGAACAAGAGATACATAAATAAAGCAGCTTATTATAAATTACTTTAAATTATTTCTACACTTTAAATAATTTCTAGATTTAGCTTATTATAAATAGTTTTATTGGGTTCATATAAAAAAAATCCCCCACACTACAATTTATGAAACAGGAAATGGAAGAAATAAAGACTAAAAATATTTTTTGAAATAATTATTTAGAAACTAATTGATTAGCAATAAACCAAAAGAAATGATATATAAAATTTTAAACATTCATTTTATCAAGAAATATATTTTTATAAAAATTATAATCCATCAGTTGATTTCTATTTGTAAATTAACTTTTAACTAATTAAGTTATTTCTTTAAAGTTAACTAAGAATTGAAAAACCAATATTTTCAAAATCAAAAATAACAATTTTTGATTTAGCTTCATTAACTTTTTGTTATGATTTTAGAAGGGAAAATTAATGTTTCGCAAATTAAATTTAAAAAAAAAAACACTTTCATAATTTTTAAAATAAAATTGAATGAATTAAAAAATATATTTCACAATTTAAAAACATTAGCTTAATAAAACTATTTAAAATTATTAATTCTTGCAAAAAATAAATTATTACTTTTATATAAAAAATATTTTTTTGCTATTAATAAAAATATGATGTGCGCACAAAAAAATACCTATAACTATGGTTTTAGTTTTTTTCTGTGGAGACTTCCCAATTATAATTTCCAGTTTTTTTAATTGAGTTTTCTTCTTGAAGGCTTCTTCTACACATGGACATGATTAATTTGCCTTTTTTCTGGTATGCAGTATTTTATTTCCATGACAACAACAGCAAAATTTGATCCAATTTTTTTAAAAAAATTCCCAGGTTAAACTAACACAGACAAGGTTGTAGATTACTTTAGGGATAACTTTTTCTTTCTCTATATTTTTATTTTAGTCAAGGCATGGGTAATTGAAAAAGATAATGTCTAGCTTTTAGCTGAATATTTAACTTTACAAATTTTTATGACCAAACTCAAAGGATATTAAAATGTTTAAAACTTCTGTTATACTATATGATCTCTGCTTCTTTCTTCTTTAGCAGCTGGATTAAGACTTGGCTGCATTCTTTTCAACAGTTAACTTAGGAATAATTTCTTATCTTTAGGAATAATTTCTTATCCTACTGTCTTTTTCAGTAGACTTGATTATTCTCTTCAATAATTAGGTAAGGAATAATTTATTCTTATCAGACACTTGGATTTGAATTAGTCTCACCCCCATTATTTTTTTCTAGAACAATCTTGCAATCACAATATATCTCTAACCTGATAATTTTTATCACACCCAATTAGATAAATTTTCTTCAATACAATTGTCCAGCTATTTCCCTTAATCACAGACATTGAAAAAAGTAAAGAACATAAATTACTTCATAAAATTCTTGACATTACCTTCTAATTAAAAAAAAATCTTGCAAAATGCAAATAAAATAATCAGTTAATTTCACTGATTTTTTTTTTTGCATTGAAGAGAGATAAAGAGAAAAAAAACAATGCTGACTAATTAAAATAAAATTTCAGAAATTTTACCAAAATTACCCTATTTTTTATTTTGCTGTAATATCTTATAAATACAATTTATCCAAAACACTTTGAACAATTTTTAACAAAAATTTTTAGTGTACCTATACATATACCTTATATTTTGACTGCCCTGCAGTTTTCTTCAGAGCCAGTTTACTTTAATCTTTCCAAAATAAAAAAAAAAACCATTTTATTTAGGAAAGACTGAAGTGTAAACTGGCTCTGAAGAAGACTGCAAGGCAGTCAAAATGTAATGGGTATGTATATGTACAGTAAAGAAATTTACTAAAAAGTGTTCAAAGTGATTTGGATAAGTTGTAAAATAAAATTTACTAAAATATTAAAATCTTATCTTTTCTTTTTTAAAAATACTATTAAAAATAAAAGTTCATTTCTCTTTTTAATTTTTTCCACATCTCTTAAATGAAAATATTCCTATTGGCTGAGTGAAGTAACGTTATAAACTTTTGATTGTTTCAATTACAGAATCAGCAAGAAAAATATATTTGCATTTTAATATTATATTCATTTTAGTTTACTTACTAAAAAGCAAATTAATTAGTCAGATTATTAAAGTAAATGAAAATTTTTTCAAAATAAATTTCTATTTATAACTGATAAAAAATAAATTATAGTGGAAAACATAAAATGAACATTTCATAACCTATTAGAAAATGCAGCCTACATCATTGATTTTTTTTTCAATTTTTGTCATTCATTCACACTGTAAATAGTAATTTAAAGTGAGTGGTCTATCCTCACGCTTTTCTTGCCAGTACTTCAGATTTGCTCATATATAAGCATTTGAGTTGTAGGAATAGGTGGATTCATTTTATTCCTGCATAAATACTATATCTTGTATTGGAAAGGAAAGTATTCATTTATTATTAACATTTGCAAAAAGCACTTGCACAATTAGCTTGAAAGGCTGATATTTAAATGTAATTTAATTTCTTGTAAAAGTAAATAATTTTTACTAAAATCTGAAGTATTCTTCTAAAATAATTATATTTTCACATATTTTATGAAAATAATAATAATTAATATGTAAACAATATTCTAAAATATACATTTTTGTTTTGAAAATCCAAACAAAGAACTTAGAACTGTCAAAATTGTTGACAAGCACTTCCTTTTGATGAAAATGAGAAAGAACCAATCAGTGCCTTAGAAAGCACCTTCTCTCATTGTTGTAGATTTAAATTTTATTGATTTTTTACTTGTAAAACAATTTGACAGATAGCAGCATCATACAGTATGTTTTCCTCCATAAAATGACTGTAAATTTGCTATGATAATGCAAAAATTAGTAGTTTTAGAGCAAATTAAAACTGCTTACAAAATTTTTTATTGTGAACAGATCAAGTGTTAAGGTTACCATAAATATCTATCAAATAATTTGCAAAAAAAGATAATTATTTTTTTCTTTGTACATTTTTTTAGTTTAAATTAAAACTACTAATTAATTATAATTACTGATAAAAAACTCACATTTTTATAGTTTTATTTCCCTTCTACAATCATTTATAATTTATTAAAATATTCCCATATAAAAATCATATTATTGTTTAACAAATTTAATGTTTAAGAATTCTCATACTATTATGTTGGAACATAAAATATTTAATTAATTGAAGAGCCATTATTATTATAAAATATGAGCATGGAAAATCTAAACTAACTCTAAAAATATGCTGCCAAGTATCTAATTATTTTTAATGGAGCTATTTTAGCCAACTGGTTACATTATTTTGGTCTTATATTGAAAATGAAATTGAGTTGAACCCCTTTTTTGATATTTTAGTTTATATAGCCAATTTAATTTCACTACAACAAAAGTGCATTGACATTTCCACAGACTTACAAGCTGAGATATAATTTGTTAAGCCATATTTGACTATTTAGTGTAAATCAGTTGTCTCATTTTTTTGAATATTCTTATTCCTGGATATGGGATGACTATTGGCATAATTCCTGTATACCTTCTTCCAGTACCATAATGGATAAAAACCTCATGCTAGAACACAAGCTTACCATTCAGCATAAATATCTCCAGGGCTATCTCAGCTTAATCACAATGCACCTTACTATCCAGAGGACCCATTAAAAATGACCAAAGGAATGTTTGGCTAAGTGGAATACTATGCTCATTTACTTTGAATCTTATAAGCTCCACATGCATAATACAACTCTATGCATGCTGCACATCTCAGTATTGTACTGATAAAAATCCCTGCTGCTCTCAAGAAATTATTTACAAAACGTTTAAACTTTAGATAGATATAGTGCCAGGATAATTATGAAAACCACTTTCCTATATCTATAAAAATATTATCTATCCACCATCAGCACAGAAAGCAAATCAATTGTACTTGAAATAATTTGGGCTACTATACTTCTTCAGAAAAAGGTATTAATAACTGAGCATTATATGTTCCGTTTTTATTTCACTATCTGCCAGTACAAAAGTATTATTACCATACTGCTTTTCAATTTGAAAAAGACTTCCATATAGGTTTTGAAATTTGATGTAAACATTTCCCCCAGATGATTATGGGATTAGCTCAGATCATTACTTAATTCCCTATTTAAAATTTATGATAAGAGCCTTGAGATTTCTGTTTTTTCATTTTACTCCTTCTAATTATGTCCCTTTTGTTATCTATTAAATCTGGTATTACTGAAAGATTTGTCTTATATAGAATTGATACATGTTTTTTATAATGCAATTGAACAGGAATAAAAACAGTGGTTTCATTAACTGTCCAAAAAATAAAGTTTTTTTACTTGTTTAACTTGATTTACCCAAGGACAACTGTTGGTATTAATATAGACCCCAAACAGTTGATCCCACTCATACACCACCTGCTCACATGGGTTGAACTGAGGGTTATGAATAGATGTCATGGCATTCTTAATTCCTTGATTCTCAATCTATTTTTGCCATTCAGTTGAGAAGAATAAACTCTCATGTTCTGAAATAATTGTTCATAGCTTTCCTACAATGCCAAAAGTGTTAAAATTCTAATATACAGATAGTGTTTTGAGAATTAGCCTGAGATACTGAGTAAGCAGCTACCCATTTGGAAAATACATCATAGGCCTCTACCACATATTTCATCTCTTGTGAATGGTGACAGTAAAACACAAATATCTACTGATAATAATACATTTGGCTTTTCTGGTATTATAGACTAGTGGTTTTATACATGATTTATTAAAGGGTTTAATTTTTTTAAATATGTCGCATGTATTATCCACTGACAAGATATTTTTATATGACTTCGGCCAGTAAAACCAACAGCTCATAAATTTTGAAAATTTTTCTGCACCATAGTTCCTATAGAGTGCATGAGTATACATTACCAATTGTTTCCCTATATTATCCGGTATTACTATTCAACATTTGCTTATTTCAGTCTTTTTATTGTACTGCAGAATTTCTTTTTTTATTTGTTGGTGTGGGGTTAGTCTTACATGTTATATGAGTCCCTGCTTTCCTAATACAGGAAAATATTTCTATGCAATGTGAATCATCTCTGTCTATCTACTAAATGCCACAATTTTTCTTCCAAAGGCTTGTTCATGGCTGGTCTCAATGGCATAATGCATACCTCATCAGCTCACAAATGTTTCTGAACCTGATGAACATGATTGCAGCTTATTATATCAGTGACAACATTTTCTGATTCTTTAAAATACTTCTCAGTATAATTGAATTTCTGAAGTAACAAAACTCCATCTCATCAAATAATTATTGGTTAAGTAGCTGTGATTCAAAAATTCAAAGCTTCTGTGATCAGTAATCACAATTATCTCAGATCTCAGTAGAAAATTATGAAACGATCTGGAAGGGCCATACAACAGCTAATGCTTCTTTTTTCTGTAACCATGTAATTTATTTCTGGGCCCTTCAATAGTCAGCTAATAAAACAGAGAACTTTTGATTGATTGCTTTTTCTGGACATGGAACAAAGTAATTTCTAACATAGAGCGACTACTATTAGTCTGAAGACAAAATGTTTTTTTTCAAAATCAGGAAAGGCCAGCAACACTTGCTTTAAAAATATTTCTTTAATTGCTTTAAAATGTTCATCATGCTGTTCTGTCTATTCCCAAGGCATGTCTTTTCTTATTAGTTGCAACAGAGGTTTAATATCTATGGCAAAGTTTTTATAAAGACAATTATAAAGATAGCACAATTCTAGGAGCTGAAAACTTTTGGGTGGCATCATTTTTTTCATGGCTGGAATTTGATATCATAGCTATTGATTACCTGCCCTAAAAATTTAACTTCATCAGTCACCAGAGTGCTTTTTGTAAAATTATTTTTATTCCCTTTACTGGACACTTTAAAAAATAGTTCCTAATACTGAATGTGCTCTAGCATCTCAGTGGATGCAATTACTACATCACCAATGTATATAACCACAATGTGTTTTATAATAT
Source organism: Epiperipatus broadwayi (assembly GCA_028023455.1). NCBI lineage: Eukaryota > Metazoa > Onychophora > Udeonychophora > Euonychophora > Peripatidae > Epiperipatus > Epiperipatus broadwayi. Next base: position 6,057 of record JAQFVV010007602.1, on the reverse strand, counting down.
TGACAAAATCTTATCTAAATATTGAAGTAATCCTGCATTATTATTTCTTAGTCCAAAGGGCACCCTATTGAATTGATAAAACCTTTTCTCCTTACATTTTATCAACAATTAATAGATAGGAGGAGGGATATTGTGATGGGGCATTTAAACCGATGCATGAATTCAAACACAGCTTGACTAAACCATCTTTTTTCACAACAACTAATGGATTGCTTATAAAGAAGTGCATTTGAACATGACTCCCCCATTCCTCAATTGAAGAAGCTGTTTTTCAACATCTTTTTTGTTTGATAAGGTACTGGATATAATCTGGCTTGATATGATTGAATAACCATGATTTTAATTCAACGCTTATATCCACCTATCACTCCAGGTACCTCAGAAAATATTGCTTGATACCTTTGTAATCATTGCTCAATTTGAACTTGCCAATATTCTTTTAACAGAGAGGATTCCTGGATCTTTATCTAAATTTCTTGCTGCTGAGGGCATCCTTGCATGCAGTGACTTTCTGTTAGTTGATAAAACTCTTATGGTGTAAAAGCCATAATTTTATTATCACACATTGCTTGACTTTTATTAGAATTGAATAATCAGAGAATTTTGTACATGAAGTCGGCTTTCAAAATCACTTCATGAATAAGCCCACTCACTACAAAAACACGTGGTTAATGCATGTTGTCTAATTTCCTTTTCCACACAAATATGTTTAGAGTTACTTTGGCTTTAATTGAATTGACTTTAAGTGCAAGGTTTTAGTATGAGAATTCATGAGCATTATTTGGTCATATAGAGTCTCCAATATTACATACATCTGGTTTTTTGAATCCAATAAGGCATCTAACAATTAAACCCCCTAATCTTATTCTAATTTTAGGACAATTCTGGAAAAAATATTGAAATATCTTCTCCTAATCCCATATTAAACTTGTCATGGCATATATTGCATTATTCTTGTGTATTTTGTCCCCTATATCACCATAGTACTTCATTGTGAGGAATTGTTGATCAAAGTCCCTCCCTAATAGCAGTTTTCTCTAAACCTTTACACTATGTCATAACTTAGTTTGTGTTTTGGTCAGAGAATGAAGAACCATATTTCTGTTGTGTATTTTCTTGGTGAAGGTTTTATTCACATCTGTACCTTCTACTTATTTGGATTCTGGTAGGACTATTGATGCTACCCATTGATTTTCTCCACTTTCTCTTCAATGTCAGAACTTTATATATTATCTCCTGATATTATGATGGTGGTTTGTTTTTTACTTTCCATACTGGATGGCATTCATATGTGGATTAGAAATTCCTTTATATGCTGATTTTATTGGTTGTTTTAATTCCCCTCCTTTTTCAGCATATGCAGATTTGCTGCTATCCAATGCATTTAACAGTTTAACTACCTCTGTTTGTGCCAATTAACATTCTTTTGATAAGGTTTGTGAAGCTATGTCTTAATATCCTCATTATTTGTAATTCTGAGAGAAGATCTGCCATGAGCAATCTCAATTTTCCCACTTGCATTCAAAAAGTGGAGTGTATGGATCAACAGCATTTTTCTTAGGATACTTTGTGTTTAACCCCCTTCACAGTAACCCTTGATCCAGCAGTACTTCATCATTTCTTCCTTTAAACTCAATGAAATTGTCAAGCCAGATGAATAATGAATCTTGTGGTGCCTGGGTTGCACCTTGAAGATGTCTATAAGCTGTTTCTAGTTTTGCCTCTTCAATCATGGCATTAATACTGAAATACCTTTCCAGTTTTGTGACAAATTCAATGGGTGCCTTACCTGCATTTCCTGAAAAAGCTCTTATTTCAAAAAAATGGTTTAAAATTCTAGACATTTGGTTTATAGATTGACCGTCTATGGTGTACAATTCCAGACATTTGGTTTATAGATTGACTGTCTATCTATCCATCTTCTATTTTCTTCTTTTCAAGCTATTTTTATTGTCAATGCATACATGGCTGATTTTTTCAGTTTGACAATCTTGTCTATGGCCATTTTCCAACTATTTTAATGTTTCTCTAATACTATCATAATCCCTGACCTGCAGGAATTTAATTTAATTATCCATGTCCCCTATTTGCTCTTGTACAGATTCCAGGCTTTTTTGACTTTATTATTCTAGCAGATTCTATTGCCTTATAAATTTGTTTTATTACTTATTATTTCTTATATTTATTTTATTTTCATATTTTATTTTTATTTTTTTCTCACTTTATTTAGTTTGCTATTTCATTAGCCATATCTTTACTGTTTAGATTCATTTTCTATAGCACATTTACTTTTATTTCTTTCAACATTTCTATTTCTTTTCTACTATATGCTTTCTTTCTTTGTATTGATTCTTCTTATTATCCTCTTTTATTTGCTTAGTTATCTTCTCTTTGTTTGTCTCTTTTTACAACTTTTTCTTTTTGTTTGATATTATTGGATTTTTTTTACTTGCATCTCTTTTGCTAGCTTCTTTAAACATTTCTAATAATTTAAATAAAATGAAAGCATCTTCTATTCTCTAAGCTCCATCTATAGGTTAGCTGAATTTTTTTCTTTGGACCACATTCTTTTTCTGACTGTTAGAATTTTATGCTTAGTCTAATATAGATAAATCTAATTTATCGCTTTTACTCTTTAAGAAAAACTGTGTTAATTTATTTATTTGAGTGCAGGAAATGTTACAAATATAAACTTTGAAAGATATCTCATAAAATAGCTTAATATCACTTTCTTTTTCATGCAACTGTATTTCACCATACCTAACATTACTACACTACTACTATATTAGTATTATCCCCCCATTTGTATTTCTTTCAACTTCATTGTCTCAATACCTGGAATTATTTTATTAATATATTTCACATGCTTTATTCTCCAATTATTAAAACCTTTTTAGACATCTGATGAGAATCGGACATAAAAAAAATGCATAGAGACCTGCAATCTTGGGATATATATAAAATATTGTCATTGTACTATAAGTATACAATGCAGCATGAATTCCCCAAAGGTCTATCTCAATTTCAATACTATAAACTACTACAACCCTAAAAAATACAAAAATCATTGCAAAGCCCTGATGTTTTGAGTTTTAGGGGTTGAAAAAAACAACACTATGCCTTGCCCCCTTTTATTGAAGCTTAGAGATGGGGGATTAAAACAGGACTATGTTAACTGGATCATGACAAACAATAAAAAAATATGAAATTCTAAAAATGCATTGGAGCAATACCTGAGAAAAAAACACTCTAAGATGTTGCATGATAACATGGCATCTTCCAAGCCAACAAGAAATTCCTCAAACTGAAACTATACCACTAAACAAATTTCAACAGTCCAAAACTCAATGCAATCTTCAAAATCATGCTTTCATTTTGTGTTCAACATTAAAATGTAAACCCTAACAGCATTAATACTCACTTCATTTTTAGTATTTTATAAAGAAATTATAACACTCATCCCCTAAAGACTTGTCACCTTTAACAGTAATATAAGTTTAAAAATCAATTCCTGCATCAAAATACAGAATATTATTCTTTTCGGTGTAATTCTGAGATTTGTGGCCTACTGGCTACCAGAGCCTGTTCATCAATGGGCTCAATGTTTGGTCATCAATTGTAACAGTAAATAAAATATAGGGTTAATAAGAATAAAATCTATTTGGGTGGCCATTTGTATATATATGGAAATGGTACACCACATTAGGGGTAAATTATGAGGAGATAGAAAGCCATCATCATCCCCAAATAAAAGACAAAAGTAATGAGCAATGAGAGATCAGCAGATAACTAACTATAAGTTTATCAGCTATCATACAAAATGTAATATCATGAATGATTCATATCAAAAATAAATCAACAGTAAAGATTAGTAACTGGATTTGAAAGTGATCCACTATAAACTAGACTAATACTATTTAACCAATGCCAAACCTTTAGGGCAGAAATAATCTTGTGCACTGCTGTGTGATTTGATACACCCAATAAAACAAATACAAATTACACGATTTTGGCTAACCTGGACAAATTTTCACCACAATAATTCTTAAATATCAAAGCCATTTTGGCTTTGCACTCATTTTTTATGCAAGAAAATTACAAAGATTTAATTTTTTTTTCCAATTATTTCTTATTACAATTCATACTCTAAAATAGTGGTTGAACATAATAGTCTGAAAAACAAAGGCATCTTCCTATAATTACTAACCAATCCAAAATTTGGAAGTTTAAAAAATTATAAGTTGCTTTAGATGTCAATGGTCTCTACATGTGTTGTTTGTGTGTATATATATATATATATATTGTGACCTTCTGGTTTGGCACCAGAAATAATCATTGTAGTAGCGTAGTAGTATATCAGTAATCTCTGATATAATCCTCTTAAAAAAAAGTGAAATAACATGAAAATTTTTAAATTTTTTTATTTTGACTTAAAACTTTAAACAATAGTAAGTGTAGGTGTAATTAAAAAGATTTCTTAAATGTTTGGTATCTTGTTTTGGGGTATAATCAATAATAGAATAGGGGGGTGGCTTGTTATATGTATAGTCAGTGCAGTTTAGGTTGTTACTTGTTTCATTTGCTCATAAAGCAGTATTCAGTTTTGTTAGAATGATTTTCTAGTCCATTTGTTTTATACATTTTAAATTTATAGCATAAACAGTAAAATATGTTTCACTCATCATCATTCACATTGTCATTTCAGTCAGTATAGTATAATACCTATAGCATATTACTACTGAATATTCATGCATTATCCAACTTCATTTTTCATTCACATGTTTCATTAAGTCATTAAATATCCCACATATCACATTCAAATATTTAATTATATCAATAACAGTATTAAAAAATCTAGCTTAATTACATTTTAAATAAATCAATAAATTATGGACAGGTGAATTATGTAATGACAAATACTGTAAAATATTTTATTTATTAAAACAATTGTCATCAATTTTATTCTACTGCTTTAAATAACAAGTAATTATTAGTTCAATATTTTTTTTTTCATTTATTTAAAAGACGAAATAATTTTTTTTTCCATCTCTATTTTTTTTTTTTACTGTCTAAAGTTTTTGCATAATTAAGTAAGTTTTCCAGTGGGAGGAGCGATTGGCGATTTTTTTCAGGTGATGTAATGTGACATTATCATAAACAATTGGAAGAGAACAATATGATGTAATGATTATTAAAAAAAGTTTATAAAAGGAATACTTATTACTTTTAAGTGGTCAGTCTATTTTACTACTTCAGTCAGTCAGTCAATTATTAGAACTTTTACAAGGGACATTATGGCTAACCAAAGACAGCTATAACTAAGTTATTTAGCAAAGTTTAATAGTGAAATTATTTTTTTCTTCCAGAGTTCAAGTTAAAGGGAATTTAAGTATATTATTTGTTTGCGAAATGTGTCCTTAAAAACCGCTAAAAGATACGTCAATTTTGCTCCAGCTGATCATTTGAAATTGTCCCAACGTTATGCTAAAGTATACATAAGTGTTATATTCTATTATTCAAGATGAATTATTATTTAAGAAATGGGAATGCTTAATAGGCCTGTAAAATTGTTTTATTTAAATGTAAAATTAACCGGGAATGATAAAAGAATATTTGTTTATTTTATAAATAAATTAAGTTTTTAAGCTTTAATTATACCATGAAGGGAATTGCCACTTATGTCATTTATGTGTGTGAAAAATATGAACTATCATTGAACGTTCTCAGAACTTTAATACTCAAATTACATGTCAAATATAAAGAAAAAAACTCAAAATTTAAAATATAACATATGACATATGTAATTTCATTGTCATATGTCTTAGAATAGCGGTGTAATTATTTATATTTTTACCTTTGGAAAAGAAAAATATAAGATTAAATATGTCATTAAATGTACTTTTAATAATTATTTGTTCTTCTAGACTAGTGGGATGAATGAAATTATCAATGGATAAAGTTATGTGACATTGCTTGTATTAACAGTTACCAATGAGTTTATCGCAATAAATATTATTAATTGAATAACTACGTATATTCTCGAATGGCTTTATGATT
>JAQFVV010007601.1:0-73155 GCA_028023455.1 Epiperipatus broadwayi | reverse complement strand
CTATCATTAGACCAAGGTTCTTTTATTGCATTAACGTAGGTTGTTATTATTATTATTATTATTATTATTATTATTATTATTATTATTATTATTATTATTATTATTATTATTATTATTATTATTATTATTATTATTATTATTATTATTATTATTATTATTATTATTATTATTATTATTATTATTATTATTATTATTATTATGTTTCAAAAGGCCTTTATTGTCTCAAAAGAATTACAAATTTTGCATTTACATAGTTTGTCTACATATAATATTCTGGATTGTCCATTATCATTGTTGCTATATTTTCCTTGTTGCTAATCTGACATGCATTTCCTTCTAAGTTTCTTTATAATGTTTAATTTCCTCAATTCACTATAACATAGATCTAATCTTAAGTAATGACTAGGTTGCTGCATAAATGTCAGGTCTGGCCAGTGTCTTATCCCTTTCCTGTATAATTTCCAGTTTATTTGAAAAAGTAGCTGGATGCCTCCTGGAATTGTTACCAATTTGGAAAGTGCATCTAGTACACCAGTATGCATATAGCACAAAGGTTGCTGCCCTGATACTTGGTGTTAATCCCTCTCTAAATGCAGAAATTAATTGATGCATTGTTACATTGGACTTCCTGTAATTGCTAGTTATGAGATTTCTTATCTGGTTAAGTCCCTCACAGTGATATAGCAGATGTGATAAGGTTTCCTCAGCTCGATGGCATAACCCATAAAAGAGATCAATTGATGTATACAGTCTTTTATGGCAAAGAAAATATGTGGTAGGTAATGCAGATAGATTAAGTTTTATTAGAAAATTGAAAAACTTTGGTTCTAAGGCCCATTGTTTATACCTTTTGAGCAGTTGTTTATTATTAATTCCCAGTATTGGTTCTAAAGCAATTGTGTTATTATCTTCATGTATTAGTTCATAAATTTCCCAGTATTTATACTTATTAATAAATTGCTCTGGGATTTTTGATTCTGTTTTACAAAGATATATTAATTGTTCAAAATATGATAATTTTTTGGTGGTGGTTTATCAGTTGGAATGACCTCTATGAGCTGTTTAATTTTTGTAAATTGTTTAATAATATCAATTATATTGTTCCTCATTCTCTGTTTCTCAAATATACCAATATCATGTAATCCCAAACCATTTTTATTCAGTGGCTGACATAGTTTTGCCATTGATATTGCCACGACTTTCCTTGACCATAGTAGCTGATTGCAAATGGTCTTAATTTTGGAGATAAAAACTTTTGAGAAAGCAATCACTGGCATAAAGTAAACTATCTTAGTCATCACCATGCTATTAATTAATTGAATCTTAGAATATATTGACATATAGGTATTGGCTAGAGAGTCTGCTATTTTCTGTATTTACTCTTAAATCGTGAGCTTCACATTACTCTAAATGGCAGAAATTCACCAGCTTTTACACCAACTAAATCACTTTCACAAGGGTCCACACTTAGTGCCATCTTATTTATTTTATATATAAATCCCCTTCTTATCCGATTACAACAGGCATTTGAGGGAATGGAGATTCCAGGAACAGGTCAAAAATTGACCTGCATTGCATACATAAATGACATTACAGTTTTCCTGAAATCAAAAAGGCAGATACCAAAACTACAGATGATTTTAGAAGAATACTCTAGGGAATTTAAACTAAGTTACAATCCAGAAAAAACAGCAGCATGGTCAATATTCATGGGAAGGCCATGTACATCCATTTTCCAGGCAAAGCCAGGCTCATTCCTTGGATTTCCATTCCATCTAGGGACTACTGGAATGAGATGTCATTTGCAGAACAATTTGAAAAATGAATTATTATTATTATTATTATAATAATAATAATAATAATAATAATAATAATAATAATAATAATAATAATAATAATAATAATAATAATAATAATAATAATAATAATAATAATAATAATAATAATAATAATAATAATAATAATAATAATAATAATAATAATAATAATAATAATAATAATAATAATAATAATAATAATAATAATAATAATAATAATAATAATAATAATAATAATAATAATAATAATAATAATAATAATAATAATAATAATAATAATAATAATAATAATAATAATAATAATAATAATAATAATAATAATAATAATAATAATAATAATAATAATAATAATAATAATAATAATAATAATAATAATAATAAAATTTCTGTAGAACTTTATACCAAAGCATAAATAAATGGAATATGGAGTAGTAACTTCTTTTAATTATTTCACTATTAATGTGTAACATTTAATATTTTGGTCTGGCCATTGACTTGGAGACAAAATGTAATTTGGCCCCCAAACTAAAAAATGGCTGCCCATGCTAGATATAAACAATATAAATGATAGAATTTGTTATAGGTTTTGATGCTAATTATTGAGTTTGTATCTTATAAAGACATTATTATTAATGAAAGAGATTGCAATGCATTGCCAAGATTGGAAGTCTTGATAGAAGATGGTAACATGTTATAGACAAATATTGTTTAAAGAAAAAAGTAAACATGAGAAAAAAAATTTCCAATTTGCATTAGAACATATGATGACTTGCATTACATAATTTTAGCAGAATAAATGTACATGAAGATTAGTGCCGCATTGTAATAATTTAAAAAAACATACACAAATGAAGATCATAGCAATTGAAATGTTCAAAGTAAACTTAAGAGTCTCCTACTATTACATTGTTACAGATCAACCTCCTTGAGTTGGAGTTAACTGTTTAATGGCCTGGAGTCTTTCTGTCTTAATAGTGAAATATTTCAAATTCTTTGTGTTTTGGTTATCATTTGTTTAACTACTTGTATAAATTGTAAATATTTATGTTATTAATAAAGTTTTTGTTATAAATTTAAAAATAAAACATAAATTTTGAAATAAGCTATTACTGAAATTATATCTAAAAAAGAAAAAAAAATTGGAATGACTGGATTACATAAAAAACAATAGAAACAGTATTGAAAAAGAAGATTCCTGAAAGCAGAAAGAAAAATTCAAAAGTTGCAGAATCACAGTATACGACAGAATTCAATAAATAAAACAATCAATCAAAAAGAATAGGCATAAATGGTTGGAAGTTTATTGTAGAGACAAAGAAAAATAATAAAAAATTTAAACATGATGTAGCAGTTAAAATGGAAAGTATTAAAAGATAAACATAAGAAAATGTTTATTATAAGAAATAAAATTTTAAAGTAAGATCAGAATTCATTGAAAAAATATTGAAAAATTAATAAAAGATTATATTGAAATTGCATTGCCACCATATAATAATAAAGATATTTTATTAGAAATTAAAACAGCAATCAATAAACTGAAAAAGAATAGAAGCTCTGGAAATGACAAAAAAAAAAAAAAAAACTGCAAAAATAATGGAAATATTTTATTTCAGGAAATGTACAGGATACATAATATTACATGTAAAGTAACTACATCATACAAACATGGTCAAAATTATTCTAATATTAATCTACATAAAGAGATATAAGACAAGATATAAAAAATATGCAAACATTGCAATTATAACTATTTTAGGCAAATTCTTAATGTCTTAAATAGAAGACTAAAAAATACAAATGGATAAAAAACTTGACAAGGGAATACTTCCTTAAAGAAAAAAGATCTCTCTTTAAGGTTTGTTCATAAATTGATTTGGAAAGCACTAGAACATATAAAATAGATAGTAAAATGCTATTTAGTTTTATAAAAAATATCTATAATAATTTCAAATCAGCCATAAAAGTATGCAATGAGATTGAAAGTTGATTTCAAACTCGAAAATACATAAAATAAAAATATTTAATTTCAGTAAGAATATTTAGATTTAGGAATGAATGTGAAACATCAGAATAAAGAAAGGATAAGAATAAATAATTTAAGATATATAGAAAACATAATAATAACTGAATGAGCTGATAAAAATGATAAATGAAGAAGCAAAGTATTATATAAATATAGCAAGACAAAAATAAGGTTGGAAAAAGATTAAAGAAAGATTAAGTTAAAAATTCTCTTGAGTGAACTAGATAATACTGAGAGGTTTTAGAAATCTTGTTAGAATATTAGACAAAAAAATTAAAAATAATTAGAGCAAGAATATATTTATTTACAAAGCAAAGTAGAATAAGCAAATATACTAGATTACAAACAAATTACATGTTCTGGACTCATCCATATTTTTTGGGTATTATTTGTAAATTTGGATGATTACAAAAGGTTCAGTGAAAAAAATATTGGCTATTGAAATGACACACTATTAAAATTCCTGGAAAAATGATTGGATACAAAAGTTCCAATAAAGAATTGTACTCAAAAGTATATTTTATTGAAGATAGATCTAAAAAAATTGTTTGGTTCTATACATGCTATGTTAAATTTTGATCAAAAACCAAAAATCCAATTTTTTTTATTGCCCAAGATATAATTCAAAGATAATATTTCATAAAATATGGTTAGATAATACAATTTTTTTCTTCTTCCTCCTTTTCTTATGTATGAATTTTTATATTTACATATTATACCATTTCCAAACTTTCTTATACATTTCAACAATACTACTTTTTTGTATCAAAACTTTATTCCTATAGTTTTGACTATGTGATGATAATTGCAGGACAGTCGAAACTGTAGTCAAAACTGTAAGAATAAAGTTTTGGTTTAAATAATAATATTGTTGAAGTGTATAAGAAAGTTGGAAATAGAAATCAGAAAAATAGAAAAAAATAGAGAAAATATTATAAGTTGATGAATATTGCATTGATGTTTCTTATGGTAATGCATTATTTAAAAGGCTTTTATTTTATATTGATGTAGAATGAGGATGAATCCCTCAAATGAAATTCACCATTGAATCTTTTTTCCATTCTCAAATGGATATAGTGATATAACTACCTATTATTGTTAATGTTGTTGTTATTACTACTACTACTACTACTACTACTACTACTACTACTACTACTACTACTACTACTACTACTACTACTACTACAACTACTACTACTACTACTACTACTACTACTACTACAACAACAACAACTACTACTACTACTACTACTACTACTACTACTATTGTTATTATTATTATTATTACACAGAGTAACAAACCGTTACTTTAATGTGATATTATTTTATTAACACAATTATATTTTATTAATTATTCATATTTATAATATTTAATTAAGAAAATTAATTAAATATTTATAAACATAATTTTTTAAAAAAGTAAATATAACTTTGATAAGGTAAAATAACTAAATTAAAATAATTTAAAAAATGGAATGTCAACAAACCCTAGTGGCATTATTTTTCTTTTCCATAATACAGTATTAAATCTGTTTTTAAAGAAAAAAAATTATGATGAAATAAATTTTGGCATTATCAGATTGACTCTAGATTACAATGTTATACAGATTACTTTATTCTTTGAATCTGAAAGAAAACAGTTCTGGTTAGCTCACAAATCTTTGTCAGCAGCTTTTTCTCCTTTGCCAGTGTTTGTTGAATTAAATAGAATTGAAGGCTTCCTCTGATTATAATTTGGCTTAAAGCCACATTATGGTTGATTTGATCTTCAATTTATGCATTAAAAGTTTTTCCATTTTTACAATAAAACTATCATATTTGTTCATGGTTTTGTATTTATAAAAACAGAATTCTTAATTTATTTTAGAAACTTTCATTTATTTTTTAATATAGTTCTGTTTGACAAAACAATACTAGCTCAGACCATATCTCAGCTATTTCTAATTTGCCATTTAAAATAAAATATTTACACCAAAGTAAGAGAAGTACTGGTTTTAAAACTTTAGCCATAACGGTATCATTACTAAATAATAAATTATTCTAAATTTATTATACAATGCATTAATTACACTACAAGTATATATGTGAGCGAGATGATAATCTGGATCAACTGATGAGTGGTGGTTCAGAAGAAATTACCTATATTGGAGATAATTTATCTTTTTCACATGTATGTGGTCCTGTATTGATTATATAAGATGGAATGTAGAGCTTAAACAGCTGTGTTTAAATCCATTCTAATATACAATACATTATAGTTTAAGTGCATTTAGGATCTCTAAATTTCTAAGTTTCAATTTAGGATTTTAAAAACAATAGCTGATTGGTCATGAATAAAATTGGACCGTAGCCAATATAAGTATATTATGTACAAGTTTTAGATTGTTAATTATCACAATTTATCTTAAACCCTTCTATCCATTTTATTTACGTTTTTCCTAACGAAGAATTATAAACCATCGAGAAAAGCATTACATTTTATTGAAAATATTGTTAAATTTTTTATTCATTGAATCTCTTCTGCAGCAATCATAATTTTATGATTTTTTTGACTGCAATAGACATCTATTATTTTTTAATCATCACTTGAATGTAGATTTATATTATGTTATATTAATTTATTATCTCTTATTTTGTCAAATGCTTTTCCAAGATTTAAAATATAGATAAATATAATAAAATATAAATTTGTATTTAATAATTTTTATTAGTTATTGAATTTAAATTAGAACTTACAAATTAGTTTCAAGCATTAGTAGATTTTGAACACTATTCAGATTTGAATGAAATTAATATCTTTTAAAAACTGCAACAGATAGCTGGTAGAAAAAAAGCAATTGATCAATAAAATTTCTATTGAGACTAGAGAATCTATGAAGAAAAGAAGGAATATGAAGAACTACAAAAATGATGGATTAAAAAGGATTGAATATCTCAAATTTTGTAAAATGGTGCGGAAAAGGGTTGAAAATGATATAAGAAAGTATAACTGTGAACTAGCAAGGAAGGCTGTAGAAGAGGATAAAAGTCTCAAGAGTGTAAAACAACATTTTGGTATTGGAAGGAAATTTATATCTGCAATAAAAAAAAGATGGAATTATTACTAAAAAGAGAGATGACATCATAAAATGGGTAGAAGACCTTTATCAAGAATTATATAGTAATAAAGAACAAGGACCTCCTATATCTATTACATCTTCCAAATTGCTCAGAATTTTAAATGAAGAAGTGAGACATGCAACTAAATGTATGAAGAAAGAAAAGGTTCCAGGAAATGATGAAATTATAATTGATATATTAAAAGAAACAGGTGAAGAAAAAGAATTTTTTTTACAAAGTTATATACCAAATGTATGACAAAGATGTACCAGATGATTAGAAGAATGCAGTAATAATATTAATATTTAAAAGTGGTGATAAAGAAAATATTAGAAATTATAGACCTCTCAGCCTTTTATCAGTTTTATACATTTTTTTTTAGCTGAAATACATAGGCTTATATATACCTGTGTCTATATATATAATAGACAGGGTATGAGCACAGATTTTCACATGATCCACCACTCTCTATACTATCTCATAACACTGATACACCTGAACACACATATGTCGAAAAGATAAATAATCACCAATATACGTATTTCATGCTAAACCAGCAATCATCAGTTGGTCCAGATTACCATCTCTACACATATATGCTACAAGTGCTCAGATATATATTAAAATAGCAAATCCTTCTACTTCAATGGACAGGCTTTAATCTACTCCACACTCCAACTCTTCAACTGTCCATCCAATTGAAAATCTGATGATGGAACGCTCAAAGGCCACCCTAAGGCTGAGATTATTGTCACACCCAGGTTGACCTAAGATCAATCTGACTCCTCATGTACAGGACATAATCCATTAAATACATATACAAGGGATAGACAGACATCTCTAATATGTAATAGCTGAAATACACAGGATTATATATACATGTGTCTATATATGTAATAGACAGGGTATGAGCACAGACTTTTTTTACCAAGATAATTACAACTCATCTACAAAGAACATTGGATTTCTGCCAACCAAGAGAACAAGCTGGATTTAGAAGTGATTTTTGTACAATAGATCATATCCAGGTATTGAGAGAAGTTATTCAAAGAACAAATGAATATGAGATGCCATTATGTTTTGGATTTGTAGATTATGAAAAGACATTGATTCTATAAACATTTCTTTAATAATTAATGCATTAGATCATCAAGGTATAGATCCAGAATATTGTCATATTTTAAAGAATATTTATAAAAATGCAACAGCAACAATTAGATTACATAAGGATAATGTGAAAGTCAACATTAGAGAAGGGTGTAAGACAGGGTGACTCCATATCTCCAAAACTTTTTACAGCAGTACTGCAAGAAACATTTTATGGATTAAAATGGGAAGCTAAAGGAGTGAAAGTAAATGGAGATTATTTAAGTCATTTAGATTTTGCAGATGATGTAGTTGTTTTTGCAAATAATGCTTTAGAGCTGCAGGAAATGTTACAGGAGTTATCAGATGAAAGTAGGAAAGTAGGACTAAAGATAAATGTTAAAAAGATTAAAGTAATGTTTAATGGATTTTTTAAAAATATGAAAATAAAGATTGATTATTATGAGTTAGAAGAAGTTCACAGTTATAAATACCTCGGTAGACTAATAATACAGATGGAAACAGAATGGATGAAATTAATCATAGAATTAAACTTGTTTGGATTGCTTTTGGTAAAAATAACTTGATACTAAAAGGAAATATACCTATGTGTTTGAAAAGGAAGGTTTTTAATAAATGTGTTTTACCAGTTTTTACTTATGGATCTGAGACTTAGATACTTAATAGAAGAGAAATACAGAGACTTCAGACCACTCAAAGAAGTATGGAGAGATGCATGTTGGGAGTAACAAGAAAAAATCAAAAATGCAATATATGGATAAGAGAACAAACAGATGTTACTAACCTCATTGAAAAAATTAAAAGACTGAAGTGCAGTTGGATTGGTCATATTGCTAGAAGAGATGGTAATAGATGGACAATTAAAACTTAAACTGGATTCCAAGAGATTGTAAAAGACCCAGAAATAGACCACATGTGAGATGGATGAATGAAATAAGAAAGTGTGCAGGGGTGATGTGGAGAAGAGAAGCTAAAGATCAGAGAAGATGGATTGAACTTGGAGATACCTTCATCCTGCATTGAATGGATAATGGTTGATGATGATTAGTTATTTATTAAAATGTAGATTATTCAATAATGAATAATTTCTAATGTGTCATTTTCATTACACCACATTACACAAGATAGGGACTAACACCCTGTGGAAGGATGTAATCATAAACCTATGACCAAAGACATGAAAATAATGTATGATCTATAAGATGAACATTTTATGCTGAAACACACTCATCAATTGATCCAGACCTCAATCTTTTGCACATATCCCTATCATGGTTTGATATAGACATCAAATTATTACAGTTTAATTAATATGTTCCAAACTTAACTGCCCTCATAACTTTACACAAGCCAATAAATAAAAGTATATTAATACTTTTTATTAGTCTTTTATTAGATTAGCGATTATTCAATAATGAGTAATTCTGTAGTATAATTTTCACTATACCACTCTCACACAAGATAGGGGCCATTTTACATCAAATTTTAACATTGGATAATCTCTAGTCTAATGAATGACTAATAAAAATTATAAATTTACTTCCATCAAGTGGTTTGTATAAAAATTGTGAGCGCAACAAATTTGATACTTATTAATTAAACTGTAGTGATTTTGTATCTATATATACTGAACAATGATAAATATATGTGTAAGAGATTGTAGTCTGGGCCAACTGATGAATGCTGGTTCAGAATGAAGTGTGCGTCTTGGGGGACCATCCATGTTTTTATATATCTTTGGTCAAATGTTTATGATTACATCTTTTCACATGATGTTAAAAGTGGATAGAAACCAGTCCCTACCAAATTACAAAAATATTATAAATTTGTATTGTCTTTTATGTAATTTGTGCAAATAAAAATATTCTTATGTTTCTCTTAAATTTAAATTTATTATTTTTTGTTTTTGTATATATTATATTTTATATAATTTTAAGAAGAATTTTGCTAGCATAGTTGAGAAATGTAATTGTTTTTTGTTTTGAAAATTTCTTGGAATTAACTAAATTATTAACTTTTTTAAGGGTTTTTTTTGTAAAATTTTGAATATTTAACTCAGAATTAAGTCCTCATTTTTAATTCTATGCTTCTGTCAAACTCAATTGAAATATCAACTTTTTCATTTTTTTAAATATAAAATTGACACTATGCATTTTTTCTTATGATTCTATTTTTTGATATTTTCTATAACCAACATACAGTTGTCTGATGCATTCTTCTCACTATCTTTTTATTATGTTTTCAGCTTTATTTTCAATACATTTACTACAGCTGGAATTGATAATTTAAACAATTGTTTTGAATTGAATTTTTTTTCTAATTGCTTCTATACATTGAATATATAACTGCTTTTATTTTTATTTATTTATTATTTCTATCAAAAATTACATATGTGTGATTGTATTTTTTTTTTTTGGAAGAAACCATGTTTGATTTTTTTTTTGTACATCTACATTACTTCCTTAATTATCTATGCATTTTTATTTCTTAATCGTAGCATCTAGATTTTGTTTAATATATTTCTTTGTATTCATTTTTGTTATGTTACTTATGCGATATAATTTTTGAATTAGTAACAAATAATTTTAAAATGACTAAGAAATAACTGACATAATAGATAAAAATACAAATAAATAACAAAAATCCATTGAGAAAATTTAGCTCATATGCAAATATATATAAATGATGAACTTGAGTTTCATTAATGCTTGCTTGAGTTTAAAATCATTAATTTACTCATCTTAGCTATGATTAAGCTATTACTGACAATATTTTTTTGAATTTGTAATATTAAAAAATATATTTTTGAATTGTGTTTATTATTTTTCACTTTTTTGCATCATGTGCTTCACTTTTAAATGATCTTATAAACATATACTTATAAAATGGTAACAAAGTAATAGATTAACATATAAGAATACATATATACAAAAATATTATAGAAATGGATGGGTATAAGCAAATGCTTTTATGGAATAGTAAAGATATAAATAACAACTTTGACATCTCATATAAATCAGAATTATAAAAAGTCAAAATGGCTCAAACAAAATAAATAGATACATAAATATATGAAAGATTATAAAAATATAGGCAATATAGATTTGCATAAAAATAGTATAATATATGTAAAAGCAACATAGTTTTTATTTAAAAAAGACTTTCCAACAGCACTATCAGATAAATAGTGATGTAGATATTACTTACTAGATTGACTAATTGTTGATGATAATGATTTGAGCTGGTTTTTATTCTCTCTAACTAAGCATAATTATATAACCATTTACCATAAAATAATTGTTAAAGATTTAGGAAAAATAAATCATGTGATACATGTTTGGATGAGATAAAGGAATTTGCTATAATTCTATAAAGAAGAGAGCCTATAAATTAGAGAAATTATTATATTATGGTTTACATGTGTCAAACTTAATCCTCCCATAACATTGACATCATCCACTTTAGATAAATACACTAATGATTATCACTAATAATTTACTAATCTAGAGATTATCTCTAGCACAGATATAAATTTTAAACCTCAGTTAAAGATTAATATAGCTATTTTTTTATATTAAACACACACACGGAGTTATACATATAAACTCTTCATATAATAGTGATATATATATATATGAGAGATAGTGACCTAGACCAAGTGATTAGAGCTGGTAAGCATGTAATGCATCTTGGGAATTATTTGTTGTTTATTATATATGATTTTAAAGAATATGTGGAAGTTTGAAGGTTATTTATTACATTTATAAATTAGAGTGATTTAAACTTGTTAAAGATTTTTATTCTGAAGTGAATAGTTGATAATGACATTAAGATGACTAGCGGAGTTAAATATATACAACTATTTAGAAAAAGAATTTTAAGCCAGATTGAAATTTGAAAAATCTTTAAATTTATTTGGTCCAGATCGAATTCTAGCTCATAACCACGGAAGTTAGATACACTAATCATTATATCACAAGCCTTTAGTTCTAATATAGATTGTACCAAAAATTAACAAGCTTATAGTTATACCACTTATACTTTTCGATTTTTTTTACATATCTTAATAACGCTAACATTTTCACACCCACCACTTTTTAACTAACTTTGACAAATAAGGGTTTTAACAAGGATCGGTTGCTTAAAATAAATTCCATTATTGTTTGTTTGTTTTATTTTTTACAAAACTGAATTTAATAAAAATATCTAAAAACAAAATATTAATAAAGTAAATTGATTTTTTTTAAGATGTTAATTTGAATAACGGATAGTGTTTTTGAAATAAATTTAAAGTTGTTAAATCAAATAGTTTTATTAACCTAACTACAAAAGTTATTTTTAAGCTTGTTGATATGAAATATAATAAAGCTATTAGTTTACAAGAAAAGAAATGTGTTTGTTTTCTCCTGAGTACCGTACTCCTAACACGCCATACAATCAACTGGTATTCCTGATAATAGCTGATAGCTTTTGAAATATTAAAAAGAATTAGAAGTTATTACATCTCAGTGGGGGTGGGAAATGTTTTCAATATCTTGCTTTTTCAAACGAAATACATTACTTAAGGATTTATTCTTTTCTTTTTTGCTATGTCATATGACTTTAAAAATGTATAATCCTTGAAGTAATCACATGATTATTTTTATGTGAAAAGGATTAACTTGCAAGGAATTTTTATATCAGGTGTGTCACAGTTGTGTTTGCAAAGTTTTAGAGAGAGAAAAAGCTTTAATTTTAATTACATTTATTATATACAGGAACTAGACAGAATAACAAGAACTACCTGTCTATTATTTCTATATTTTTAAACTCTTATAGCGGTATCAGAAATCATCATTAGCATTGCTTATTTGCCAAAAGATTCTATATATCTACCCAATAAGATTCAAGTCTTCCTATCTATTAATCTATCTATCTATAAATCTATCTTTTCATATATATATATATATTTTAGTGTAGTGGATTTTATGAAATTGCTCATCACGAAGCAGGCCATAAAATTTTAACGTATATGGACCTTTGTTTTTATTTTTTTACCACTATCTTCTCTTTTTAAATACTATATTGTAATAAACTATTTCAATATTTACACAAACACGCACATTTTAAAACTATTAATATAAAAAAGAATATCATAAAAACAATCCGAATACCAAGAGCACTGAATATAGAACGAAAATTGAATTACTTATATACATCTATTTAGATATGCAAACTTATATTGGAAATCATTTACCTTTTCCACATGTATTGTGATCATGTGTATCAGTTATATAAGATGAAGTGGACGTCTCAGTTCAAATACTCTCTAATTAATTCCTTAAAATAAATTAATTTGAATTTGTAGTTTACAAAAAGTATTTTAAATTTTTTTTTAGCATTTAGCATTCCACATAGAAAGTCTTAAAAAAAAATTGTCCCCGTGTCATTGGTTGCTTATACCTACTTAGAACTTATAATTATTACTTTCTTTTAGACTATCAATAAGCTTTTATCTTTTTCTGTCTCTTTTCATTTTCATCTTCACAGAATCTTCCAATATATTTTCTAATTTCTTAGTTTTAAAATATGTCACATCTAATTTCTTTTTTACTTTGCAATTTTTTCATTAAATTTTTCTATTTGTTTATTTTTTTCAATATTCAACATTACAAATCTTATCTGACTTATTTTGACTATTCTTCCTCAAATAGTTGTTTTTGCATCATAGTCCTTTCATCATATTTGTTTTGATCATCCAAGTAAGAAAAAAATAATTTTTTTCATACTTGTAATTTTAATGGTAACAAAATCCATTTTAATCATTACAACTCACATATTTATTTTTATCACCAGATAAACAATTTCCTACTTTATGAAACAATCATGTCCAAATACAAGACTAAGACATATTTGCAAGCAGATTCTAAAAAAAACATTTAAAAATAAACTTGCAAATACATTTACTCTTTTACATATCAATACCAGACCAGAAGTCAAATGAATCTCTTTTACTCTGAGTGAATTTTTGAAACACTGAACCCACTTATTTCAAGTGTGTAAAACATAATAGCTCATATTATAATTTTAACTTCATATACAATTTTTTAGACATACTTTTAACTTTATGGATATATATCTTTTTAAATATACATATTTCAAACTTTTATTTCATTACAATTTTTTTAACCATATGGCCAAAGACATGTGAAAAAAATCCAAAGGTAAATATTTCATGCTGAACCAGCACTCATCAGTTGTCCCAGATCACAAACTCTTACACATATTTCCTCTTTTTTTTAGGATTTTATAGATAGCAATTTATTATAGTTTGATTACAAACATGAAATTTTCAGTATTCACAACTTTGCCACAAACTATTTTATAAAATAATATTAATGATTATTACTGAGATCTTTTTTTATCAGACAAAATAGATATAAGTGTTATGCAAATGATAACTGCATTTGCAAGTTTATTTAAAAATGGTTTTTACAATCTGTTTGTAAATTTGTCCTAGTAAAGTATTTAAACATGATTGTTCTGTGATATATTTATATTCCTAAACACCACATATTTAATCAACAGTAAAAATCATTTACATACTATTAAAATTATTAGTAAATAATTTCCTAGTTATTTAAAACATTTAACATTTCCAAAACTTTATGACCATCTATCACTGTTAATCATTTTATCACTTCAATTAAAATATTATTTTAAATTGGTGTTATTAAACTCTTGTCATGGTATAGCCCCTTTAGTTAAATTACTTTCATCCAGCTCCTTGTAAATGTTTAGTAAGTTCTTTTAAAACAAATTAGGTTTTACAACCTACCAGTGTTATAACCAGAGAGACCAAAACAACAGAAGATTTAAATCCTAAAGTAGTAGAATATATTTTTTGCAATTAATCAGTTAATAAACAATTTTTAATTTTGTTTGTTTTAATAAAAATAGTTTTATTCAAGCAAGTGAAAGAAAATAAGATTTCACTCATTTCCATTTCTTTTTTTCTTCTATCTATTCATTCTCTCTGTTTTAATTATAAGAATTCATAAGATTTCTTCAGGTTTTTGTAAATCTATGACATTATGGATCTCCAAAGGTTCATGAACCACAGGTTAAAAACTGATATATTAAACTTCAGTTTATTTTCTTTCATTCCAAACATTGTACAAATTTAATCTTCTCTATAAGCTATTAATCTTTACATTAATCATTCCTTCTGTTATATTATTAGTAAAGAGGTGAAAAGAACCATAATATTTCCAGTGCTAACTACATTTTTCAATTACTCACTTGTAATTTATCTAAATATATATTAAACAAATCAAAACATAGAGAGCATAAGCTATCATAAACTTACCATATATCTAACTGTTTTATAAATTTAAAAAAATGTTTGATTAAAAAAATATTTCCAAATTTATGTACAGATTTTTTAATAACTACTATTTTTCAAAATACAAACAACAAGATTAAATCTAGAAAAATCTTTTCAAAATTAATAAACCAGATGTTAACTTTTATTCTGTTTTCTATATATTTTTTAATAGAAAATTTTATTTATTTTATTGCATATTTTATTCCAATACCTTTTAAAATTCAAATTGCTTTTCTGTAATAAACATATCTAACTATCTATAATTACTTGCTTACTAATATCTTAGCTCAGTGAGATTAAGTTTATTGCTAAATAATAACATTTTATTATATTAAGCCATTTGATTAAAGAAATTATAATGGTTAACCATCAACTGAGTCTCAAATATTACTTTATAACTGTCATAAATGAAATATAGGCGTATTATATACCTATATTAATATATAGGGTATATAAGCACAGACTTTCACATAACCCACCACTCTCCACTCTATTTCATAACACTGATACACTTGAACACATATATCGAAAATATAAACAATCACCAATATCCGTATTTCATGCTAAATCAGCAATCATCAGTTGGTCCAGATTATATATGCTATAAGTGCTCAGAGATATATTAAGATAGACAATCTTCATATGATAATTTATATGAAAATAACTTTACCAGACCTCATCTCGACCATATTTTTTATAATCTTTTATCCTTTTATTGCATAACCTATGTTTTATTATCATAAATATAGAATCGTATATAGATCATCTATATACAATAGTGTGCTTCTTTATATTCAATTACTCACCATTTTTGGATTCAGTAATCCATGATTTGAAAAACTATTAAACAAAAAACAAATAAAAAATTCATAAATTTCTCAGCATGATCACTTTTATAAATGCTATCATGAATCATTTTTCAGACATCCATTTTTTTATTATCTTAAAAACACAGACAGTCATGAGAAGGCTATTTTAGATTCATTACTATTATTTTTTAAGTCTGCATTTTTCTAATTATTTTTGTTGACGTGTAAATGTGTACATTTAAAAAATGAAAGTTTATTGCATATATGTTAATCACATATATAGAGTTTGTGATACGTACATGAAAGTTTGGAATTAAGGATAATAGATATGGAAAGATTTTTGCACCATAACTCTCACCATCTTTTTAATATAACTTCCAATAAAGTTTCATTTTTGCTTTTGCTTCAACAACTTCATTCCATGTATTCTGTCTTTTATTCAAAGTGAGTTTGCTCTATTCATAATTAAATCAAAGTTTAGCTTTTCTTGCAGTTATTTTATTCCATTGCATTTGGATTCTAACTACCTTATCTACTTTTATCTATTATTTATCCCAAATGTTTCTCATACAACTTAGTCATGTGATAAAGTTATAGTCTCATGATCTAATGGCTCGGCATTTAAATGTTATCATTTCTGGTACTCCAGCATTACTTAACTTTTCATGCAATAAACCATTTGACTCCTTTTACTCATTACAATATTTATATTTTCACATCTTTTTCTCTCTAATCAATCATATTTCCATTGATAAATAAAACTACTTTATTTTTTATCTTTCATTTAATCCTGTCAGTTTTTTTTATTTTTGAAGTGGCTTTAAAATTTTATTTAAATATTTCCCACATTTTGCTGAATTTACATGTTGCTTTAATCTATATTTTTTTGTTCAATAAATTTGAAAAATTTTCCCTTATATTTTTCTTTAATTTATTAATATATGTATTTATATATTAAATTATTTCAATCATCCAATATAAGTGTTGAATGTCTTTAGAAAAATGTAACTTTATTTAAATATTCCAAATACATTCAACTGTTAATAATAGCACATAGGTTAGTATATGCACAATGTTTTGAGAGGTATTATTCTCCTCTCTTCTTAGATTTTGCTAGCCTGACTAGTGACAGTACTAGCATGGGAATGAAACTTGGATCCTAATATTTTTTAATATTGAATTTTAAGATAATGCTCTAACTAATTGACACTTTGCATTACATTAAATTTCAATATTCAAAAATCTAAAGGTTCAGGTTTGAATCCCATGCTAGTACTATCACTGGTCAGGCCAGCAACACATGAAAAGGAGAGAAGAAGAATAACTATCAAAATGTATTACTAACCATTCAATGAATTTGAAATATTGAAATAGTTATATATTTTTAAAAACATTCAATACTTATATTAAATGAAGGAAATAGTCCAATATATAAATATACCTAAAATATCATTATCACTAGCCTTAAAACAATAATTATTAGTATATGTCTATATATACATATAGAACCATAGATAAAGGTAGATTTCGACAACAGATTGAGTTTGTTTCTTGAAATTGATATGGTTAAAGTATTGACTGCATTCATGTATTTACACTATTTATCTATCTTGCCTTGAATATTATTAGCATTATTATCTAATTAATACATAGTTGGAGTGCAGTTTGAAAGTTATAATTACAATTTGAAAAATATAATTGACTTTTTGTTAGTCTGCTTTCAGAACAGGTTATATTCACCAGTTTAATGAGTTTATTTTAAATTTTTGTATTAATAATTCTTTCTGTGTAGTCAAGTTGCAATTTTTAGTATTTATATAAATATATCAAACTATATATGAAGGTGGATTTCCATCTTTATTATTTAAAGGAAGTTGTCTTGGCAACAGATCAAGATTGGCAATTGTTATTGATATTGGTATTGTTTAGATGTGGACTGCATTGATGTATTTATATCTATCTTTGATTATAACTTTTTATAATTTTAGGCTGTAATTCATTCCATACTCTCTACATCAGAGATATCTATTATCAAAATTTGGTAGTTGATGGACATTAAGTGGCACTAAAATAGATTGATTAAATTGAGTGAATTTCTACTGCAAAAGCTTTATTAAATGTAGCAGAAATAAAGTCATATGGTGATTTAAACTTTTTATACTCTTAAATTTTAGATTCATTTATGTGATTAATAAATTATAACATAATCTTACATTTATAAATCTATTCAGAACTAATATATAATCTAATTGAAATCTGTTCCTATCACTTAGAACTTTTGATGTGTAAATTATTATCTTATAGTTTTTCAATCATGCATTTATTATCATAATGATAATTTTTTTTTATAAAATGTATTAATCTTTCACTATTTATTTCCTAATACATAATTTACAATCTTCTTTTTTCAGCTCCATCATAGTTTTCCAAGCTCTTACTATAATTGTGTAATTTTTGTATTTAATTTTAATTGTTTTTTTTTTTTTTTGATATCTTCTTACATGATTTCAATATGGCATCAACATTCTGCTAATCAGTATGTCTTCTTAATTAATCACTAAATTCCAGGTCTCTTTACCAACAATTTATTATTTACAAGATTATAATATATAATGCTATTTTTTGCTTCTAATCTTGAACTAATATGCATATGATTATGCATCTTTTTAACATGACCAAAATAAATTCTTACTTTATCTATCTTTCATTTGTGGACTACACCTAACTTTCTTTACACAGATCTATAATATAATTACTTAAAGATTTTAATCTTTGACACTGTGCTCTGAATATATATATATATATATATATATATATATATATATAAATAATGTTAGAGGGACTTCATCTTTCATGTTTCAATAATAGTTTCAATGTTCCATGTATCATAACTTTAAAAAAAAGTCGTTGAATTTAAACTGTTAATTAGAATGATCTATTTAATTAGAGAAAGCAAATTCCTGTAAAAGAAGAATTACTTTGCTTTTCTTTGCATCTGCATTTCATCATAATCAAAATATCTAAAAAATAATATTATTTGCTAATATTAAAACTATTACTAAATCATCATCATTATATTCAACCATTATCAATTGACTGCAGGATGAAGTTTAATTCGGTTTCTGTATTCTCTAGCCTTTTTCCTCCTCACCATACAAGCAAATTTCATTACTTCATCAATCCATCTCACATGAGACCTTTTTTTTTTTTTTAGATCTTTAATAATTTTTTGAGATCCAGCTTAATTAAAACTTCAACTGCCCATTTATTATCATCTTCTCTAGAAATATGTTTATAATATTTTCATTTCAGTCAATCTGTTCAATGATGGCAGTAATATTTATTTGTTCTCTCCCATATATTTTATTTTTGTCGCTCTTAACATACCACTTACAATTAAAAGCACCTTGAAAAAAAAAAAAGAAAGTTTTATGCAGGATTTTTCAAAGAATAAAAACTTTTCTTTAATCTTTAAAAATGTATCATTCAGTAGAAGTAATTGCAATTAGTATTAAAAATATTTTATTTAATAAGTTTATTTTTTTTATATAAACACCCATGTGTGTACACAAATTTGAATGGGTACCCATAAATATTAAAATCAGTCATCAACTACATATATGTTAAAATTAATTATTATGTATTATAAAAAATACATTATTATTATTATTTTATGACAAGTCAAATATGTTAATTTTAAATTATTATACAACACATCTGCATGCTCTCTCTATATATGTGTTCATGTAAACATCTAGAAATATATGTAAATTACAATGTAATAGCATATTTTTTTGTATTATTCTAATCAAAATCAGAATGCTGAATTCATAGCATACTCAACAGACTTTAATTTAATTTAGCTCTAACAAAAGATTTGATTGATTACAGATATTTATCAGACATATATAATTTATTACACACACATATATATATATATTCGCTTTCTATGATTTGTTTCTCATCATATATTACCCAGTTTTTATACTTATTACAGAGTAGTGAACCAGTCTGTAGTAAGTATAAAAACTGGGTTAATATATGATGAGAAGCAAATCATAGAAAGCGAATAAATATTATATATACATATGTAATAAATTATATATTCCTGATAAATATCTGTAACCAATCAAATCTTTAGAGAGAGCTAAAATATGAAATGCCTAACCCTTACCACAGAAATATTAATGAGACTTTTCTATTTATATCTCTTTTAATAACAACCAATTTAATTTTATAGTATACATTTTTATCAATCAATTTTATATATATATGGCATTTAATTCATTAATGATTTAATATTTATATACCATTGTATTCTAACCAAAGCAAGCTTTTTTATTGGAAGATTTCTTTAAAAAATACTATTTAGCCAGCGTTACTATGGTGATAAAACAGCTTTTGATTTGTCCATTTTTCTATATAAATGTATCTCAACTAATGCTTCAAACTGTTTTTATTTAACATTTATTATCTTCAAAGTTGTTAATTATTCAATTAATATAGGCTATTTGAAATACAATATTATGGCATTAAATATTTTCTGTTGTCGACAAGATTACTCAAATTAAATATTATGGAGCCTTTGTGGGCAATTCTTGAAAATTAAGAGATTAATTTTTTTTCATAATATTTATTAGTGAACTTGAGACTTACTAAAATGTCAAATACTAGATAGCATATTTATATACATGCATGATTATGTCTTATATCAGTGAATGAATTCAGGTGGCAATCAGAATGTAATGGGATATCGCAAATTAATTGCAATTTAGAATGATCTGATAAATTTTTTTCTTTTTCTTTTTAATTTTATTACCAAAAAAAAAAAAAAAACACCAAAATATACAAGTGATTTTATTTACTGAGTTTTTAAAAAAAAAATTAAACCATGTATTGAGTTTTTTTAAAAAAATTAAACCATGTATGCAAAAATTTATTTAAATAAAAATGATTGTAATTATTATATATTTAATAATGGATGTAATTTATTGATTAAATAATGTTTAAAACATTCACTTTTATATCATTGACACACATACATTTATAAATATTTTACTGCATCTATGTGTACATGATTAATGTTTAAGCTTGTTTGTTCATAAAAACATTTGCTAGATAAATTTATGTATCTCTTTATTCCTAAACAATTTTACCTATTGCTGTATTTATTCATTACTTTTATTAAACAATCTTATGCATCTCAAAGAGGGTATTCCAATGTATATAGTTATATGCTTCTTTTTTTAAAAAAAAATGCTATTAAACTAAAAAAGGTCTTTATAATATTTATTGGGCCTTGCGATTATTTTCTTATGACAAATGAAATCTAAAGTAAATAAATATATCAAAAACCATATCTGAAGAATAATTAGAAATCATTAGATAGTTTACTGTTGTACCTGATATTGACATTTTCAATATGTTTTGTGAGTATTATAAAGCCATGAATGTGTATGACTGAGGTCATGATTAATATGTGTCAAATTATTCTAAACTTTGAAATTTTTTTAGAAAAATGAAAATCTCAGAGCTTTTCAGTATTTATATTAGAAATTTCCTTATGGGAGTAAAAACTGAAGTTAGAAGTAATTATTGTAAAATAGATTAGTTCACACTAGAATCAAATATTGTCATTATACCTATTCAACTTGTATAATAAATTTGGAATGAGTAATGCCACAGTGGATGAAAATAAATAGAAAGTTAGGATTGGTGAATTAATGTCAAAAAATCTGAGACATGTGGTTGCCACCATAATTAGAGATGAAACTGAAAAGATCTTAAGACATTTATTAAAAAGGTTAAAGAATAAAAACATGAGGTAAATATTAAAAAGACAAATTATTATGATGACTGATATGGAAGTTGATATAAATATTGGTTATGAAGAGGACATATAAATCATCAACAGTTTTTGATTTTGGGCTCTTTTATCAACAGTAAAAGATCTACCAGTTAAAATAAAATCATAATGGACAAAAGTAAATAATAAACCTGCATAAGATCTTTAAGTGTACAACTAAATCATTATAATGAAGATAGACTAAGTAACATTTATGTTATTTCCCATGACTTTCAAAAGATATGAAACCACATTTAAAAAGAAAGTAAAGTACTGATGTTTTTGAAATGTAGTTCTGATGGTTAAGTTTGTAAACACTATTGATTTTGTTATAAAAATAAATAAACAAATCTTATTGATGAGAAGCTCATTCAAATTAATGATGTAACTTTAAAATCGAGATGCTAAAAATAATATATTAATATATATAAACATTACCCATTTCACAACTCAACTTGACTAGCCAAAAAATAAACTCTAAAACACAATTAATAATTTCACTGCTACAAGTAGAACGACAAAATAACTTATTTAAGCTAAACATTACCCACAACTTTATTTACTCTCTATATACCCTTAATATTAAAATAACTTTTAAATAAGTTAATTACTTCTGAATCAACATTTTAAATAATAAAGATTGTTTAATTCTTCTTGTTCATTTAATATTAAGGGTGTAGGAGAGATAAGTGGAATTGTGGGTAATGTTTAGTTTAAATATGTTATTTTTTAGTTCTTTATATTTGAAAAGTCTGCTTGTAAACCATTGGTTGTGTTTTAATTTTTGGCTAGTCTGGTTGAATTGTGAATTTGGGGTAATTTTGATTATATAAATATATATATATTGTGCCCTTATCTATAGGTCATAGTAAGGTAGAAAGGTCAATTACTAAAAAATTTTAAATTTTAAGATATGTTTGTATGATATATAAATAATAGTAGGATAATTAGATTTTATAGTACAATTTAAAGCTGAAAATACCTGGTATATAAAAGTGTAATAGATTATTTTAAAAGAAAACAGTTAAATAAAGCTTAATTATATTCTTGCTTATGGTTGTAAAAGCTGGCCATATAAAATAATACAGCTATAAATAGTTTAAAAGTATGTTAATAATTTGAGTGTAATATTTTAAAACTAATAAATTAAATAAATGCTATATGTAGTGTATAATTATATTTAATAGTCAAAATTAATAGAGTATAGTTTAAAATAAACTTTAGGATGGTGAGAATTGTATTTAGTTCTAAAAATTTAAATTATTTTCCAAATTTTTATAAAATATATCAGTTTTGGTAATTTAGACCGAGACGTAAATTAAAAATCATTTGATAAAGTTAGTAATCACGTGACTGTATATTATATACCTTCACACACACACTTGTTAGAATAATAAAAAAGTTTGTGAATTATGAAACTAAATATAATTGCTATCGATCCTTAAAGTAAAAGTTGAGGTATTAAATGTTATTTTAATAATTGTTTTTAAAGTTTAAATGATTTTGATAAAATTATAATTGAATTTAAAAATACTAGTCTAAATAATATTTAAGACATGACGTCATCAATTCTTTATTTTAAAAGTCTAGTCTGTTATAAAACTGAAATGTGTAAATTTGTTCGCGCTAAAATAAAGTCATTAACCAATCAACGGAGGTAATTTAGCAGACAAAATATAAGAATTAGACGAAGCGGGAGGAGAAGTAATGTGTAAGTGAAAGAGAAAGTAACATATTTTTTTAGCTGATAACACCGTAGCTGGAAAAGTGATATAAATTTAAAATTTTGTATTTATTTTAAAAGTTCTTTTGTAACATATAATATATTTTGACTGCCTCTACATGGATTCCTAATTTTAAAAGTTTTCTTACCAGGATATTTTATTCGAGTTTAACCAAAAAAACCTTACAGTAAAATGGAAGTACAAGGAAAAATACCTAAAAATATTGCTATGGGAAAAATATTTGGAAAGTGCCTTAATACAGCTTTATTTCTGCTCAACCAGAAACTTATTATTATAACTCAGAGAAATATAGTTGGGACGCTATACGAAAACTTAAAAGAGAAGATACTTGCCGTCAGGGAAAAATTATGACGCACAATTTTTATAAGGCTACTTTGAAGTTATTTTATTCTTCTCTATGAAAAAAATTTAATATGCGTTTTATTATAAAGAAAATTGTGTAAAAGTATAATGAAGAAAGAATGTTTATCTTTTAAAAAGAAACATTATAAAAATATAGTACCAGAAGTTTCAAAAAAAAAATAAAAAAGTAATAGAATAATATGAAAGTGCTATTAGGTGTTTTATGGAAAGGAACCGAAAAACTTTATCTAAGAGGAATTAGAAAAATATTATAAAGTATTCATTGGAGGAAATGCTTGAAAAAAAAAAAAATATAAAATTAAATTACTTAGTGAAAATGGATCCATGGAAACAGAAAATTTTATTGAAGATTTAAACAAAAGTACCTAGAAGATGCATCGTAAAAGTCGCGCGGGAAAATACTAGCAGACAATATTAGAAGAGAATATCAGAATTAATAATTGTGTTCAATATTATGAAAACCAAGGATTGTCGTCTATGAATATTTACTAAACAGAGCAATAATTGTTTTACTTAAAATAGAACATTAAGTGACTGAAGAAGAAATAATATACATTTTTTTTTTTTTTAGCTTTAATATGAACGGTTCAAGAAAGTTTGATAAAGAAGTACCGTAAATATAATTTAAATATTTTTTACTAATTTATTTTAAATATAAAATGTTATGTGAGATTAGGGAAAACATATAAACATAAATTTAGTAATATTAAAAAATTGAATATAATAGCTTGATAGAATGATAGAAATATTGTTTTAAAAATAAAGTGTATGTATGGGAGTCTTATATCTACAAGAATTAATGGGATGGTGAAGTCTACAGAACACGATCGAGAAGATAAAGATCGTTTGGTAATTTTGATATTTATTTATAATGCATAATGTATTTTTTTTAGATCGTCTATTGATTAAGAATGATGTGTGAAAGTTTAAATTATATGTACACATTTTATACAACATTTTAAAACATATTATGAGATAGGAGTAATTCTGAATATGCATGCAATAAGTTATTTAAAGTATAATTAATAATATAATTCGACAGAACAATTGTGTGATTCTTTTGAACTTTCATGTGATAAAGTATTCAGATATTTTAAAATAGTTTGTATATGATAAAATATACGAGGAAAGTAGTAAAAAGATTTTCTTATAGAACAGTGGAATAGTTTTGAAATAAATGAATTTTATTATTGTTAGAAATGCAGATAGGAATTTGTCGATGTACCGTATAGAAAAATCTTGAGAAATAAGATCGGATAGTGACTTGGTAGTACTAGTGGAGAGGAAACCAAGATGATGTTTTTGTTAAGAAATAGAAAAATAAAGTATTTGGATCAGATTTAGTTTGTGTGATTTCAGTATAGCTAACTAAGCCCTATGACTGAACACATATCGTTTGGACAGTGTTTTTTTCATATCTTTAAACTTTTTTGATGTTATAATAAAGCTGAAGAAATAGCTTTAGCATCACTCCTATAATAGAGGTTGGTAGACAGATAAAGGTCACTCCTCTATAGTGTCTTTTAATTCACTGTGCCATGATTGTCAAGGTTTATGATGAGTAATATCCTAGTTATATTTTGATCCTATGCATCTATCTTCGCTATCCTTATTTCGTGAATCTGCATCGTCAGAAAGATATTTTCAAAGAAATAATGAATAAAATAGAACTGAAGATACGCTATCGTTTATGTAAGAATAGTTTATTTACTGGAATGTCTAGAATTGTGTAATTTTAAAATTGAAAGTCCAAAATATCATAAAGAGAGAAAGAATCATATAATACAGTTTAAAATTAATTCGGAAATGAATATAAGATTTTTAAAAGAGAAATCTAAACAAAGTTTTTTTTTAAAAGTGATAATAAAATTGGAATGTTTTAAATAATATTTAGAAAATAAATATTGCATATTTATTAAGAAAATAATTCAATAGTGTGTAATAAACATATACTTGTGCATGGTATGTTAATGGTTGTAATTATATCATCCGAAGTAAGGCTTGAATGAATATATTAGGATTAAAAAACATCGGATAATGAACAATAAAACTTAATACCGAATGTAGAAGAATGTTTTTTGAATTTGTGGGATTCCATACAACCAATATAAAACTAGAATTTTATTGTTTTGTATGACGTTTAATACGAATGTAATTTTGTAAAAATATAATTTTAATAATAGTAGGGATACAAAGTGTTAATGATAATTATATAATAAATACATTTTGTAACAAGATAACCATAATAAGAAATCCAATAATAATAATACTGTATTTTCTTAAGCATTTAAAAGATAAGAGTTAACTAAGAAAATAAATAGAAATTTGATTTCATTTTTATAAACTAGTAAAATAAGGTGTGATAGGAGAGTAAGGATATCCAATGTACATAATGTAAAATATTGTTATTTGTTTATGTTATTAATAAACTTTGTTGTAAATTTATTTTAAAGTTTTGTGTCTTCGTTGTTATTTCTCCACATGGATGCATGATATCACGATACACTTATAATTGAAACAGATATATAGTTTTTGCACAAAAGGTAAACATAAAAGTGTTATAATAATTTTGAGAATTTATTTGTATGTTAAAATTAAAAGATCATAATTTTATATTATTTCTTGGTCATAAGTCGGTTGCCACAATATTACATTGACTTATATGCTAATGTTGCCACACGTATTCTGTTGTCAGATTATTAAAATACTACCACGTACGTATTTATTTATTTCATTTAGGAAGGAATAAGATTATATTATACTATTATTGTTATTATTATTATTTATTATTGTTAGTTGCTGTGTAGTAGATTATGACATAAAATTCCCTTTTCATAGTTTACTACCGTAATTTTAAATCAGTTAGAATACAATTTATGAACCTGAGATTTATTTTATTTATTTACTTCATTTTATTTAATTGAGCTAGATTCTTATTACAAAGAATATTAAGACATGATTATTATTTTAATCGTAATGAATAGAGCTTAGAAAGTCGTAAGAATACTATGAGTTAGTTATTTGATATAGTAAAAAGGGAATAGTGTTCTTATGCCATTGAGATAGTATCATGTGGATAATATCTCAATGTAGTCTATCTCGTTCCCCGTATCGTCACTCCATGTCTCATGAAAATAGTAAATATTTGTTAATTCATTTTAAAAATATAACTGTATTTGTATTTTAAAAAATTAGAGCTAGTAATCATTTTTAATTAATGCTAGATATTTCATTTATTTATTTGGTAACTGAGCTAGAACCCGGAATATGCGTAAAAATTTTAAACAATATAATTATGTTAATAGAGGACGAGCGGTGGGGGAGGTTAGAATATATACATAAAGAATAAACTATAATATATGTACATACCATAGATAATATGTAATAAAATATATTCTATAAGAATATGTGGACAATTATCAACTATTATGGTAAAAAATTTTGGTATAAAACAATATTTATTACTTTGCTATGCCAGACTTCCAATACAGCGTATGTTTTCCAAAGCATGACTATAGTAAATATTAACAAATACATTGGCAGATCCACATGCATATAGACATATATTAAACTAGTCATGGATTATCATATATTTGTATGTGTAACTTTCTGATTATCACACATTTGCATATTTTCATGTGTAAATTGACCTAGCAGTTGTATGTCTTTAGATTAAATGATCAGTGTTTGCTGAGAGAAATGGTATAGGCTCTTGTATTTATGGAGTTCTTAGAAGTAATTTTGTGCCAAGCTTCTTTTATTTTTCATTTGTATTATTATTTTCCAAGTAAATAATTTTAGCATCAAGAAATAACAGATTTTTTTTTATGGTCTACAAACAAATACTGAGCTATAAGCACGACTGCATTTAGATGTGTTACATATATGAGCATGTCACATGATTCTTGATCTTAAGTTTGCACATGTCTCTTCATAGTAACCGTCATTGCAAAATTGATAATTCAGGGTTTATACCAACTGATTTTTATCATCATATTTAATCTTATCTTTGGAATTGTTAATAAGTGTATTTAATGATAAGGGATATCTAAAAACCAATATTAAAATCCCTGTGCATGATCAATATTATTTTTGAACATAAATGAGAGGTGTAAAACATATCAATGCATGATTTAGAATTCAATGTTTTATAAAATTTATGTCTTTATTAAGTTTTCTTGTTTGTCAAGCATGATCCTTTCTGGATCAAATTTAATTAAATCTTTTTTAACATTCTAAATTATTTTTTCTGATGCTAGAATTATTTGCTTAGAAAGTAATAATAATAAATGAAAAATAAAAGAAGCTCGCCATGTAATTATTTCAAATAACCTCATAAATATGAGACAATAGCATTCCTCTCAGCAAGCACTGATCAGTTAATCTAATGATATAGACAACTGCTAGGTCAATTTACACATGCTAATATGCAAATTTATAATAATCAATGACTAGTTTAATATATGTAATATGCATCTGTATATACCAGTGTATTTTCTAATGTTCATTATAGTCATGCTTTGACAAAGATATGCTATAACCTGGCTCAGCAAAATAATAAATATTGCTTATCCCAAAATTTATTACTGTAATAGTTGCTAATTGTCTACAAACTCTTGTACAACATATTTTATTATATACGAATTATTAAATTCCATTTCTCTTTTATTGGTTAATAGACTCATTATCACACTTGCTTTCTAATATTATTTTATATTTAAAATATTCTGATAATTTTAACTGACCAACAAATTTCATTAGAGAAACTAAAAAAAATTATGTTAATCACTGTTTGAATTTCTAAACATGCACATACACACAGAGTCAATTTTATTAAAATAATGAGAAATAATATCATATTATGATATATTTATGTATGCAAAAATAAGATGTACTATAATATATACTTTTAAAATTAAGATCTGTATGTAAATTTAAAATAATGATGTATGTTTTTATTGTTCTTCTGTAGTTTATCTGAGGAAGGCTGTTAATGTGTCAAAACTGTCATATTATTTTAAAATAAAATAATATTGGAAAAAAAGATGAAGAATCAGTTTGGCCTGGTAAACAATCACTCATGATAATTATTCATATCTAATTGTAGTTGTCTATTGCCTAATTATTAAACCTAGCTTCAAGTAGCACACAAATAGATAGCCAGAATTGATCTGAATTTTTGCTTAAAACATCGATGACTAGGTTGAAATTTTTATCTTGTTCTGGTCAACACATTCTTTAGAATAATTTATATTCAGAAAAACTGATAAAGTAAAAATAGTAATGTCATGGATAGAAATGTAATCATTACTATGAATGTCACAATGAGCAGTGAAACACATGAAATTAATGACTACTATATCATCGAGAGTAAATACTATGCATGTGATTATAAGATATTTCTACTGACTAGACATCAATATAGTAATAGAATGGCAAACTCTGGATCTTAAGATCAAGGGTCATAGTTCCACTTTGTCTTCCCCAGTGCTCAAATTTCTTATGAAGTTCTGAGCATTTAGAAATATGATTTTTAATAATAATAATAGTAATGTGATAAAACAAAAGCAACTCTCTAATCTAGTGCCATTTATAATATAATTGAAAAGCAATGACTACCTGATGGCAGTGCATTTAAATCCATATATGGTTATTGACCCATAATTATTCAGCAGGCTCACTTGGATTCAAAATCTTAGGTTGTTTTGAATTTTAGGTTTTTAATGCGAATCCTAAAATGGATTTAAAGGTTATTATTGAATGCTTACCTGTATCACTTCCAAGTTTAAATCACAAGACTCACTCATAAAAGCAGACACCTGAATCTTTTCTGGTAATAGAGATTTAAATGCATTATTGACTAAAAAAGCTGACCATAGATGGCATTAGAAAGAAAGCTGCTGTTGTTTAATCATGTATTGTACAAAATAAGAAATTAAACGATCTGTTAATTATAATAATATAACAAAAATCATTTAATTGTTCACATAATCCGGGCCTTGTTTCTTAGTGACATAGGTGCGTTATTCATGAATCTTAATCACCGATTATATCGTTATAAGCATATAATTTAAATACTATAACTTAATTATATTTAAAATTATCATTAAAGGTGGTTTGATTTTTAGCATTCAACTGAAAAATCAGATAAGAAAAATTATTACGTGGAAATATTCCTGAAATTAATTTAATACTTCAATCAATAGCTCAAAGAGAATAAATAATTTCTCAAAAAAAAAAAATCAATCCTTAAATTATAGCTTTAGAAGACAATTATTGGTGACAAAATTAGTTTTAAAAAAGTGTGAAAACCTACAAAATTAATGATATTAAATTATTAGAAGAAGATTATATATTGCAATGTATAGCTCGCATTGTATTATTATTATTAAATTTTCAACTTATTGTTTTTTATTTTCAATAAAAGCTTTACAATCAATCCAAGTTTCTCTATTATTATCCATTTAAAACAGAAGACAATGAAAGTAAATATAACAATATATTTATTTATAGCAGTGCAAAAAACGTTAACCATTAATAGCGGTGAATAATACCCAAATAAAAAGTAGTAATAAATGCTTAAAAACATAAGACTCAATTTAAAATTTTATTATTACTGTATAAAAATAATTGGCTTATATTTACAGCGTTTGATTCATATATTTATAGTTTGCTCGAAGTGAGTAACACCACCCCTTTCTCGTTTATCAACCCTTTCCTCCTACATATCATGAATAACAAAATTATCTCATCCACATTGCGCTATTTGTTTCTCAAGTTATTTCTTAGCCAAGAGTTGTTAGCCGAGAGGTCAGCGCAGCTGCCTTGCAAGCAAGCAGTTGGTTGCAGACGGTAGTTGCAGGTTCGCCTCCCGGTAGATGCTATGACATGAAAAAAAAAGTTTATTTCTTACATCAATATATGTTTAGAAGGAAACTTACACTTTCAGACAATATTATTCATTCCTTATCATTTTATGTAATCATAGCTGTCTGAACAAATTCTTGATTGCTTTGGAATTTTAAAAATTATCAAAAATATTTTTGCGTAGAAGACTACATATAACTTTCTCTCTCACGTTTTTTTTTTTTTTATATATCTTGTATATTTTTAGGTTAGATACAAACTCAAAACAATCTGATGATTTATTTTATCATTATATTAGATATATACGACACCTTTTAATATAAACTCTGATGTATGTTAAATATTTTAGAAGACGTTTATAATAACAATATCTACCTTCTGCAATGATTTGTAATGTAATCGGACAATCACTGGACATTCGAAGGCAAGAACATGAGTAGACTATAAAATTGTTCAATAAATCTCAAATATACACATTATTTAATTTCAAGTCATTTTTCATGGTTATCTAAAATTTATGAATTATAATAAACATATATATTTTAAAACACTTACTCATAGATATACAATATGGATATTGTTTGCATAGTGCTTGAATAATAAATTTAAAAAAAATTAACAAAAACAACAACACAAATACTCATCATCATCATCATCATCAACCATTATCAATCCACTGCAGGATGAAGGTCTCTCCAAGTTTAATCCATCTTCTCCGATCTTTAGCTTCTCTTCTCCACAACACCCCTGCACATTTTCTTATTTCATCCATCCATCTCACATGTGGTCTCTTTCTGGGTCTTTTACAATCTCTTGGAATCCAGTTTAAAATTTCAATTGTCCATCTATTATCATCTCTTCTAGCAATATGTCCAGCCCAACTCCATTTCAATCTTTTAATTTTTTCAATAAGGTCAGTAACACCTGTTTGTTGTCTTACCCATACATTGCGTTTTCGATCTCTTCTTGTTACTCCCAACATACATCTCTCCATACTCCTTTGAGTGGTCGGAAGTCTCTGTATTGCTCTTCTATTAAGTGTCCAAGTCTCAGATCCATAAGTAAGAACTGGTAAAACACATTTGTTAAAAACCATCCTTTTCAAACACATAGGCATATTTCCTTTTAGTATCAAGTTATTTCTACCATAAGCACTCCAACCAAGTTTAATTCTATGACTAATTTCCTCCATTATGTTTCCATCTGTATTAATAATCTGACCAAGGTATTTGTAACTGTTAACTTCTTCTAATTCTTCATAATCAATCTTTATTTTCATATTTTGAGCAAATCGATTAAACATTACTTTAATTTTTTTAACATCTATCTTTAGTCCTACTTTTCTACTTTCATCTACTAACTCCTGCAACATTTCCTGCAGCTCTGAAACATTATTTGCAAAAAACAACTACATCATCTGCAAAATCTAAATGACTTAAATACTCTCCATTTACTTTCACTCCTTTAGTTTCCCATTTTAATCCACAAAATACTTCTTGCAGCACTGCTGTAAAGAGTTTTGGAGATATGGAGTCACCTTGTCTTACACCTTTCTCAATGTTGATTTTTCCAGTATCATTATGTAATCTAATTGTTGCTGTTGCATTTTTATAAATATTCTTTAAAATATGACAATATCCTGGATCTATACCTTGATGATCCAATGCTTTAATCCCTGAAGAAATGTGTATAGAATCGAATGCTTTTTCATAATCTACAAATCCAAAACATAATGACAACTCATATTCGTTTGTCCTTTCTATGACTTCTCTCAATACCTGGATATGATCTATTGTACTAAAACCACTTTTAAATCCAGCTTGTTCTCTTGGTTGGTGGAAATCCAAAGTTCTCTGCAGATGAGTTGTAATTATCTTGGTAAAATTTTTATATAAAACTGATAAAAGGCTGATAGGTCTGTAATTTCTAATATCTTCTTTATCACCTTTTTTAAATATTAATATTATTACTCCATTCTTCCAATCTTCCAGTACATCTTTATCATTTAGACATTTGGTATATAACTTTGCTAAAATTGTTTCTATTTCTTCACCTGCTTCTTTTAATATATCAATTATAATTCCATCATTTCCTGGAGCCTTTCCTTTCTTCATACACTTAATTGCATGTCTCACTTCTTCATTTAAAATTCTGGGCAATTCGGAAGATGTAATAGATATAGGAGGTACTTGTTCTTTATTACTATATAATTGTTGATAAAAATCTTCTACCAATTTCATGATGTCATCTCTCTTTTTAGTAATAATTCCATCTTTTTTTCTTATTGCAGATATAAATTTCCTACCAATAGCAAAATGTTGTTTAACATTTTTCAGACTTTTATTTTCTTCTACAGCTTTCCTTGCTATTTCACAGTTATACTTTCTTATATCATTTTCAACTCTTTTCCATACCATTTTACAAAATTCGAGATATTCAATTCTTTTTAATACATCATTTTTGTATATCGTCATATTCCTTCTTTTCTTCATAAATTCTCTAGTCTCAGTAGAAATTTTATTAATCAATTGCTGCTTTTTTCTACCAGCTATGTTTGTTGCAGTTTTTAAAAGTGTATCAGTTATTTTCATATTAATTTCATTCAAATCTGAATCATGTTCAAAATCTAACACTTGAAACCTATTTGTAAGTTCTAATTTAAATTCATTAGAATGTTTCTGAAGATTAGGAATATCAACTGTAAATATTGTTTTTCTTAATAATTTTTGTCTCTCTAGTTTTACATTAACACGTAACTTACACCTTACTAATCGATGATCACTTCCTGTGTTAAATTTATTAAGAACATTACAATCTTGAAATATGTATTTTCTGTTAGTCAAAATATAATCCAATTCTGCTGTACCTTCATTTGGATGCTTCCATGTCCATTTCCTTTTAACATTTTTCTCAAAAAATGAATTCATAATATAAAGTTTTTCTTTTTCTGCAAACTCCACAAATCTATGTCCTCTCTCATTTCTATTACCATAACCAAAATTACCTACAGCAATTTCATCTTTCATTTGTCTACCAATTCTAGCATTAAAGTCTCCCATAACAATTTTAAAATGTTGTTTACTCTGATCAAAAACCTTTTGTACATCCATATAAAAATCTTCTACTACTTCATCACTATGAGAACTTGTTGGGCATAAACCTGAATTATCTGCATTTGGTATCTGCTATTAAGTTGTATAACTAATCTTGCCACTCTGTCTGATACACCATCAATCTCCACAATATTGTTCTTCCACTTTTTATTTATAATGAATCCTACTCCACTTGTATTTCCAATATGTGTACCTTTATAATAGAGTATATGTCCACTTTTTAAATCAATTGTTTCTTCTCCTTTTCTCCTAACTTCACAAAGTCCAATAATGTCCCATTTAATATAAGACAGTTCTTCTAATTCTTGCAATCTTCCTTCACTTGAAAGTGATCTGCAGTTGTAAGTACCTAAATAAAAAGTCATCATCAAATGGCAGCCTGGGTCTGCAATCAGGGGATTCTTAGCACCCTCCGCCTTTGGCCACCAACCGCTGCCTTGGTTGGTGACTTTACAGCCTCCTGGGAATAAGGGCCATGCTTTATTTTTGTCTGTCATAATTGTATATATGAAAAAATATTTATCATTTACACAAACATTCATTCTGCCTTATCAGGCACTGAGAAGAAAGACCATGGTGTTTCTTGATCTTAAACTCAGAGGTAAAAAGCCAATAAACTCACCATGCTGGATAATGCGTGTTGGTGAGCAGCCCATCCATGTTTGTATACTATATGAATAATCACATAGTAATAACAGCTGCAATGACAAGAACGTATGGAGTAAACATTAGGAATTTGCCCTGCTCGGTTCCTTTAAGGCCTCCAAGAGGAATCAAAGGGTCTCCTTTCAGTTA
The DNA here is from genome assembly GCA_028023455.1 of Epiperipatus broadwayi. Lineage (NCBI taxonomy): Eukaryota > Metazoa > Onychophora > Udeonychophora > Euonychophora > Peripatidae > Epiperipatus > Epiperipatus broadwayi. The sequence continues at coordinate 38,206 of JAQFVV010007601.1, read as the reverse complement.
ATAGCAAACTCCTTTCTGCAGCCAACACAAATACTACATAACATATAATGAAGCATGGAAAGATAATACAGGAGATAACAAAGAAGTAAAATATATGGGCAAGAAAATAAAAGGGTATTACTGAGAGAATTAAGAAACTGAAAAAGTTGGGTGAACATATTTCTAGAAAAGATTATAATAGATGAATATTTGAAGTCATAAACGGAACCACAAGAGATTGTAAAAGACTTTAAAAAATATTATATTATATATGAGATGAATATGTAAAATAAGAAAGTTTGCTGGAATTATGTGAAGAAAAAAGGTAATGGATCAGATAAACAGGATTAAACTTTGAGAAACCTTCACGCTATAGTTAGTCTATAATATTTGAAAATAATATATATGTATTATTATAATAAAGTTTATCAGAGAGAATTTGAACCCAGATTTTCAAGCTCTCTTCAGTCATCCACTTTATCTTATTATACAACTAATACACATGCCCACATATATTTGAAAAAGATAATGAGCTCCAATACCTATATTTCATGCTGAATCAGCACTCATCAGTTGGTCCAGATTATCATCTTCCAACACACATATATAATCAGTGCTCAGATTATATTAAGATAGCAAATCTTCAAACTTTAATAGACAGGCTTCAGTCATCTCCACTCTCCAACTCTTTAACTATCTATATCATTGAAAATCTGATGATGGCATGTTGAAAGCATTAGTTGCCAATTTTGATGTCATATCTATGTAGACCATAATCATTCTGACTTCTCATATGAAGGACTTTAAAATTATTTTAAATTTACAGAAGATGGATGAGCAGAGTAAGGCTGAATCTGTAATATGTAAATACATGTATAGTATATATACTTAAGCTAGATGTAATTAGAAAGAATTTGAAAGTCTGAATTCAAATCCCCTCTAATTACATATAGCTTAAAACATATAATATACTTGTATTTAAATATTATAAAGTTTATTCTAAACATTATGTTTATATATATATATATATATTAAAACATCAACAAAATAAAATAAAAAAAACAACTTAAGTATATATTTTTAACACATCTGTGTTTAAATACAAATATTTTTAACACTATATACAAATAACTTCAAACCACTCAAAGAAGTATGGAGAGATGCGTGTTGGGAGTAACAAGAAGAGATCGAAAATGCAATGTATGGGTAAGAGAACAAACAGGTGTTACTGATCTCCTTGAAAAAATTAAAAGACTGAAGTGGAGTTGGGCTGGACATATTGCTAGAAGAGATGATAATAGATGGACAATTGAAATTTTAAACTGGATTCCAAGAGATTGTAAAGGATCCAGAAAGAGACCACATGTGAGATGAATGGATGAAATAAGAAAGTGTGCAGGGGTGATGTGGAGAAGGGAAGCTAAAGATTGGAAAAGATGGATTGAACTTGAAGAGATCTTCATCCTGCAGTGGATTGATAATGGTTGATAATGATGATATATAACTATGATGCAAATATTTAATACACTATCTACACAGATTGAGACAACAAATGTAAAATTTATTACACTTTTTCTTATTACGATAAAATTGATGATCAAAAATAAAAAAGATTGTGAAAGCTTGTCTGTAATGTCAGAGTATCAACTACCAGTTTTTAATGATATTTATATATTTTAGTTAATGATAAATTCGAAATTGATCTTTATATATTTCATCTTCATTATTTGCTTTTGTCACATTTCAAAATAAATACATACAAAATGTATATAAAGAAAATCTTAATTTAATAATTTATCAGCATGGTCTGCTAATCATACTTTCGATTACCTGGTAGTCATATTCATAGCAATAGTTGTTCAAGAATCTTGTGACTTTTATAAAAATAAAAAAATAAGAGTGAGGATTTGCATAAATTTGAATATAGGATGTAAATAAGTTAATTTAAATGAACCATTTTTTTGATGGGAGACATAGAATTCTTTTTTTTCATTATGTGTGTATTGTTGGCAATATGTCAGGTCTCTTTAACTTTACATTTAGCATCATTACTTTCAGAAAAGACGATGCTGGCAGATGTAGATTTATAGCTGCTTATATATTTAGACTCATATTTAAAATATCCATTATCAATAATCAGTAATACAGCATCTATTGAGCCATACCATCCGATGGCGCTGTTGCTAGTGAAAATGAATAGATATAACGTTACGGGCTGTTTTTCAAATTTTGTTGACTTATATTTTTAATTTTTGGATTTGTTTGATTTTTTTTTACTTTTTTTTGTTTGTTTGTTTGTTATTGGTTTTTTTTTTTTTTGTAACTGGTTTGATGTATATTTTTCTTAAAAATCAAAAAATGGGTTTTTTTTTTACCTTTTAAAAATATTCCCTTTTTTTTTTTTTTTTTAAAAAAAAAAAAAACATTATTTCTTTTTGTCCGGTCTCTCTCTCTCTCTCTTTTTAAAGAAACAACATTTTTTTTGTTTTTTGTTTTTTTATAACCAAGTCTTTTTTGATTGTTTTTGAAGAAACTTTTTTTGGTTTGTTTTGTTTATCGAGAAACAAGGCTTTTTTGACAGACCTCTCTAAGACCTGTGGTCATATTCCTTACGGCATTTTGACACCTTTCCAAGTCAGCTGTAATATGCTTCACTGTAAGCTGATCCCGTCTTTCAAGAATCAATTAACCATACCACTTGGGAAAAGCGATTCCCAGGCAGACCTCAAAGCCCATCCCATGAGCAAATGGAACCCCTTTGTCACCATTGACATGATGGACCTTCCATTCCAGATGTTTGACAATGCCTTAATTTCATTAAACCACCACAAAAGACATTTTTTTTTCTGGCTGTGTCAAATATTTTCTTTTTTGGGGTTGAAGAAAGGCCAGCGCACTGCTTCTTTAGCAGGTCAATCTCAAAACTACAATGCCGAACCATCGTTGTCTGCCATTGAACTGTTGTTTTGATCTCGAAATAGTCTCAGAAAGTGCACGACTTGATCATGAACTTTGCCGAATCATAATTTACACTCCTCATTTCGTGAATTATGACCCCTGATAATGAAAGGAGGGACACTTGACAATTTGTTACAGTTTTTACCAACTCACATCAATTACAATACATTGAAGCAAAAAAAAATCCGTTCAATAGACTTTTCATCATTACAAGTACAGAACCTTCATATCATATGCTCTACAATAGTCAAGAGTAATGACTAGAGAGAGTGTCGTATACTCATTGCTAATAATGTTCAACATGCTAGAGATGTTGGGGTAAGGATGCACTTCAACATCTTAGTGTTTGAACAGTTTACAGGCCATAAGATCTATGAGCAGCCTTGTAAACAGCATATTTATGTGCTTTAGCATAGAAACAATGCCATCAAATGGTGTGGCTCAATAGATGCTGTATTACCCAATAATCTGTGAGCTATGATCCATGAGTAATAAATAATATGCATCTCAATATAATTTGAATATGTTTTCAGCTGCTTTACTGTAAATGTCTGTAGACCAATGCATTATATCTAAATATCTTTTTGGTTCATCAAACAACTTATAAAAAAGTCTGTGTTAACTGTAATAATCCTCTGTCATTTTTTTGTTTAAATATATTGATTACATACTTTTTTGACATATTTAACCTAGGGTTTTATAGAAATAGGCATCACAAAGAAAGAAAAGATATAAAATTTTGTAACAAACATTATATAAATACTTAACATTTTAACATTTAGAAACCTTTATTTTGTATACCAGCTAAATATAACTTTTAAAAGAAATGTCAGTTAGTATAGTAATAATTCATGAGACACAGAAGTTAAACTCTCCATACAGTCATGCCACTCAGTGCAAGCCAGAGTAATCAATGGATGCAAGAAGATTTGTGCATAAAATCCTATTTTTAGTGCCTAAGAATGATTATCATGTGGTGTTTAGTAGTTTAATAATTCATGAGCTGAAGGTTCTGAATTACAATGTAAACTGTTATTTTTAATGACCAAAAGTCACATGGTTTGCAGCAACTAGGTTGACTTTTTTTAACTTCTAGAAGCAAATAAACTATAAGCTATAATTTTTTGAAATATAAATGGAAATTGAATATATAAAAAAAGAATAAGGTAGAATCATTAGAAAATTAGAAAAAAATGCAACAAATGATTTAAAAAAAAGAAAGAATGCAGATTAAAAGTAGAAAAAAATCATTATTTTAAAAGATAAAATTAGAAAGTCATGTCATATTCATTAATCAGCAATCAAAACAAATATTAAGACTGAAAAATGTTGTAATGAAACGTAAAAATAGATAGATAATAAAATGATAGACTCTAGAATTCAAGGTCCATGGATTGCATCTCAGTTCTTTCACTTCCGATGATCGAACACTTTATGAATTTTCAAGCAGTAAAGCATTAGATTATTTAATAAAAAGATGTAATATAAAAGGAAATAAAACATGTAAACCACTAAACATCACATGATCTCCAGTCTTTATGCTTACACAAGCTGTTTACACAGAAGCAAAACTCTCCATACATTAGGACCACTCAGTGCAAACCAAAGTAATCAGTGAATGCAGGAAGGTTTGTGCATAAACCCCCTCTAGTGCCTACTCATCCAATATTTCCAGACTGGTTTGTAGCTTGTGGCTTTCATCAGAAATTATCCGGGGGGTATTGGATGATTAGACATTAGATAGGGATTTTATGCACAAACTTTCCTGCATCCATTGATTACTTTGACTTGCACTGAATGGCACTACTGTATGAAGAGTTTAATCTCTGTGTAAACAGCTTGTGTAAGCATAAAGAATTGGTGATCATGTGGTGTTTAGTGGTTTAATACCAATCCTGTCCAATAGGATTATGGTGACTGTGGCAATTAAAGAACCAAAGACACCAAAAAGTATGGATGCTGATCTGAGTTTATATCTTTAAGACTACACAAGCTAATGAGTTTGAATTGAAAATGTTATTGTGTTTTCATTTTGGACTCAAAGCTTTAAAGTTAGCTAATAAGACAAAAGGTGGCTGTTGGAGAGTTGCTTTAGATCCTAAAATCGAGGTGCATTGCTCTCAGGTCCAAGGCTCTCACTGAAGAAAGCCACAGGCTAGAAACTAGTCTGGGAATATTGGATGTGTAGGCACTAGGTGGGGATTTTATGCATAATCCTTCGTGCATCCATTGATTACTCTGGTTTGCACTGGGTGGCGCTACTGTATGGAGAGTTTTGCTTCTGGGTCTGAATAAAATATTATAAGGAAAAAAATAAATTAAATACACATAAGTATAAAATATAAAAAATGAGTAAATTACGTCTAAAAGTATCAAATACACATACAATAGCACAAATATATAAAGTATATGGTCAGTTGAATGAGTTTAGAATATCAGTATTATTTTAAAAGTTGAAACCTAATTTGATAAGAAAAAAAAACAAGCGAATAAAAATTTGATAAACATACTTTGAAGCCATCTGTAATATAAAAGAGATAAAATACACTTTGAAAAGATGATAAATTTAGTCTCTGGAATATTTTTACTTTTGTAAACGATCTTGCAAATTTTCATTTTCTTAAGTGAGATTTTAAAATTAAAAACGATGCTCTTCATTTCACTCAAATGAAATGAATTTAATCAGACAGAATGCTTACAGACAAGATTTATTTATTTATTATACGAATTCCAATTATTAAAATAAACAGATAAAAAACCTCAAATTCATTAATCCATAATTAAAACGTTTTTCTATTTAAATTATAATCGCGATTGAAATTTGATTTTGAGTTATTTACTTTGCAATTTACTAAAGCGAAATCAATTTTTCTATTACAATGAAGATTAAATTAAAAAATGCAGTTCTCGGCTTATTTTTCCATTGAAATAATATACAAATGATAAGAGTGTACACAAATGGTGAACTGAATGGATCTAAACTGCCAGATAGTATTATCTTATAAATAGTCATTTCTTTGATGTGTTTTTAAAATAATGGCAGAAAATTATCAAAATGCCGGAAAATCATGTGACATTCGATTACCAAATATAATACAAATGAGTTCTGATATAGGAACCTTTCTTAAACTGCACTGACAAATATTTATTTATGATGTGCCTCTATAAATCAAATAATTTAATATATCAAGCACACAGTTGCCTTGTAATATAGTAGTTTCGGTTCTTATCTGTCTGTAACGACAATAATCTGGGATTCAAATCGAGGCTGGGAAAAATTTGAAAAATTTTTAGGTTCCATTTAAATTTAGAATTTTTCAAATTGCCATTCCACAAACAAATTAGTTATCTATTTAAACCTGGTTGCTATATGATTATATACTAATTCTTAGCATAGAGCAACATAAACATGGGGAGAATTAAAACTCTCACAACTCTCACGGTATGACACCAAGCTAGCCTATTAAATAATGCCTTTTTCTTTAGTACTCTAATTGGAATAGCTGTTTAAAAAATATTTTTTCTGAAATCGGCTACTAATGACCGTTTAACCAAACTATTCAACTATATATATATATAAGGCTATCTTGGATAGATATAAAGACTTCTAATATAACTTGAAATATTCATTTTTCAATCAACCATCCATCCAATTGAAAATCTGATGATGGAATGCTCAAAGGCCACCCTGAGGTGAGATTAAAGTGAATAATCACTGTGGAATGAAATGCATTTTGTGATCCTTTTTTATCAATTGCTGTATCAACTCTTACACCCACACGTATACACACATATAGGTAAGAGATTTAAATATTTGACAGATATAGCAAATACAGGTCTGGAAAATCTAAGATATCATAACTATATGTAATCTTTTATACCTATTGGTTATATTTTTTCATTTTATATTAAAATCTATACTGAATTTTAATTTCTCATATCTAATAATCTTTATAGGATGGCTATATATTTTTATATCTGCCTCACATTTTTCCTGTATTTTTTAATATTTATTTTGTACATTGAAACAGTAATAAATTAGAACTATGTTTGATAATAGTTGATTACAATTGTCTTCATTAAAAAACTGTTTCAAAGAAAAATAGAAAAAAGCTCATGAGTAACTAAGCAAACAGAAAAAAGCCATAGAACTGCAAAATGAACCTCTCAGTTTTAAAAGTACTCAATATTCAAGTGACCAAATATATTTCTTCAATACATTTGGCTAATATGACATGGCTAGATAAGTGGCTGAAATTAATATGTAGGAAAAATTTTATGGCTGCAAAGAGATCATTAATGGAAAGTACTTAGACAAAACCAACAATCATTTTGTTGCAATAGAGTCTTTTGTCTAGAACAAGAATCTCATTTGGAGAACTAGATTTTAATATTAGCACCCCTTCCCATACATCAATACATCAATATGATGAAATTTTAAATTGGAGAGATGTGTTCAAGAGTGACAGAAAGAGAGACAGACAAACTGTTTGAGAAAGAGAAAAATTACAACTCTTGAAAAGACTTGTACTTCTCTAATTAAATATTAGAAGTCACCATGTTCATGGAAAAATGTGATTGATTGTTAAAGTCAAGGGTCACCTGATAAAATCCCTGCTCCAGCACAAAATACTGTATAGTAATGAAATAGTTGATGGCTTTCTTTATGCATTGATAAGAGTGTATATTCATTTACACATTCATGTATAGTTTGATTAATCAACATTATTTCATATATTTAAGCATATTTTGACTTATATCTTGAAATTATTATTTATATTAAAATGTGTGTTTTATATATATTAAGTCATGAATATTTGAAATTTATATTTACAAATTGATATTTCATTAATGTTATGAGATTGTTAAGTATAAGATACTCTCTTTACCCTCTATATGTTCATTGTAATTTTAGACTGCTTTGTGAGGTATTTAAATCAGGTTGATATATATTTTCTACTTTTCATTTCCAGCAACACTAGTAAGTGAAAGTTTATACAGATAAAAGCCTAAAGGATAGTTAGATTCTTTACTAACATATGAGTATGATTTAGCTATAGCTTGTAAAGAAGTTGATTTACTTCTATTTAAATTTTTTATATATTATGCTATACATATGTGATGAACAAACACAAAACATATTTAATTAATATTATGAAATCATTAAAAATAACATTGTCTTTATTTCCTACATGTTTAATTGTAATTTTATAATAATTTATGTTATAGTTTAATCAGATGAATGTATAATTTCCACTTTTTATTTGCCATATAGAAAACTTATAAAAATCAAAAGCTTAAAGGGTAGGTATATTCATTCTACCCTAAGAGAGATGATACACTTTTATTTGCATTTTACACACATATATACATATATGCATACAAAGGTGTATATATTTTTATTCGTGTATATGGACATATGTATATTGTAATAGTACTTATTATGACATGCCATATGCGTATAAAAATAAAAGAAATTGCCACAAACATTGAGCGGCAAATGTAATAGTGTGTAGTATTTAAATAAAGAAAGATGAAATTGTAATAGAAAATGTAATAGAAAATTTTACACTTTCTATTTAAAGAAATGAAATTGTCCTAATTGTCGATAACCACAAATGGGATAGGAACTCCAATTGGGATACTAAATGTAATACAACATGATATACATACAAATAGAAATGAAATCACTCCAATAATTGTGAATTAATTGAAATGGACATTCTATTTCCAACATCATGTCTCTCAGGTTTTGATTAATTTTCATTCAAAAATAAATATAATAAATATAACTAATTCCAGCCATTGAATATGAATTACAATAAGTCAGGTTATGATGTTTAACTTTATTTAAACAAATTACTAATTTATAAAGTTAAAGATAATAAATTGTCTACACTATGTACTTTAATCACTACTTATATTGTTACTTCAGCTAGCTATACAAAACAAACCTAGATACTACAGAGCATTGACTAAGGCATGTTAATTGGTTAATTCTCAGGGTTAACTTAACTAACAATTTAATTAGTTACTAAATATAAATTGGAACAAAGGAAATTTTATTGAATCCTATATACGTGTTCACAAACAAGATTATGTGTGATTTAATATTTCAATTACTGAAGGCTTATAAAAATAATCTATTAATACACAAGATGATCATTTAGTCGAATGGGTGAATTTGTCAACCAATTAATAACTGATGTACTAAAAAGAGAAAAAACAAATATTAATAAATTTCAAATGAAAACTCAAAGTCATTCTTTTTATATAAAACAAATGATATAAGCTTTATTCCAAGATTGTGATTTTATATTTTTATAATAGCACAAATATATATGTGCGAAAACATAAAAACTGTTTTGTTTTTCAAATGTTCATTTTTTTAAATATAAATCAAATAAAAGATTTACCAATAATAAACATAACTTGCAGTTTATATTTTATATAGAAATTGTATAAAACTGTTGGGAAATTAAATCAATAAACCAATAAATAAATAAATTGATGATATCTTGTTAAATTAATAATTTAGGTTATAGATGTATTTCTTTAAAGTCGGATCAACAAACAGGATGATACAGAAGACAATATCAAGAGCTCCTTCCCACTATGCTATAAGGATTTATTCACTTTACTTAATTTTAAACCATGTCTTTTATTAGGAACATCAAGTACTTGGGCTTTTTATTAATATAAGGCTTATATCCTAGCCTGAAAAGTTCAACGTTTATTCCATAACTTTATTATCTTAAGGTTTATTAAACCTAACACAATATATATATATGTAAAATAAATAAAATATCCGTTAATTAAAAACAATATTGTAATTATAATTGAAATAATATTTTTAACGGTTTACAAACAATTACAAACAATCTTTAAATCTGCAGAAGTACTTTCGGTTACTTTCTAACCTGCCTCAACTGCCATTAAATTCAAAAACTAAAAGCGGAAGCAAACATCATCAATTCAAATTCCACGAATCTCATATTTTAATGTTAGAAGCTTGTCGATTTATTAAATGCGTTTTATTCCTGTTTATAAAAATTGCCTCTTTAATTTTTCTTTTACTATGGTTTCTCTCTTCGTGAAGAATTTTCACATTTTCAAAATTAAATTTAAATTTATATACATATATAATCTAAGCCCTTATGTATAAACAAAACATATATATAACAAGACAATTTTTAAATACAAATGTGGGGGATATTAATATATAACTTCAATATTTAATACTATAAATTGACCCAATCCTTTCAAAATACATCTAATAATAATACAATTAAAATAATTGATGAGTTAAGATAATTATTAAATCAAGATATAATTTGTAAATACGATTCTATAAAATTTATATATTTATATACAAGTCCTATGCAATTAAGTGTAATTTATTGTTTTCCAATCTAAATTGATACATGACATTTATTATTTAATATATATGTATGTAAAATGCGAATTAAATAGAACCATTTAAAGACATTAAAATAAAATATATATTACTACAATCATTATTTTATCTTGGCATTTAATAATATATTCGCACAATTTAAGATATAAAATTTCTTTTAAAAAAAACAAAAAACAAATATATATATATTAAAAATTGACTTTCATTATTATTAATAAGTTTAAACATTCAAAAAGAAACTTATAAGTTAGTTTTAAATATCACAATTGTATATACTTTTATAAAGATATATTTTAAAATGTTATAAAAATAATAAACATATAAAACAAAAAAAAAATAAGACAAATTTTAATTACCATTAATTTCTTTTAATGTTTCTTCATTTCCCAGTCCACTAATTATTTCAGGCATTTTTCTTTTGGTTAGTCTATCCCAGAGTAGATCAAAATAACTTTAAAATATGTATACATATTATTAATGAATTTATATAGATTTTTCTGTTGTTGGAGCGATTGATTCTGGTCATTTTCTTTATATTCAGTTATAGAAATAATTAAATTTGACTATTACTTAGAATCATTAAAAGAAACTTAAAGTTGAAAAAATATATAGATAGCTATTTTTCTGAAGTTTGTTTGCAAATGCAAGTTTGATTTCAGGCTGCATATTTTACTGGATTCCAGTAATGAAATAAGACAGGCAAAAGGGCTGAAATTGACCTGGATAATAAAATGTACTCAGCCAAACATTTTTGATGTTATCTTGATCTAGTAATTATTATATTGATATCCAAAAGAAGAATTTGGGGAATAGACAAAATAAAGCTGTCTTCTTTCTTCCTCTGTTTTTATTAATTAATAAATGGTGATTCTGTTTCTTGTTTCCATAGTAACTCTTGTCCTATTGTTATAACTCACGCGCTAACTTAAAAATCTTTAACACTGTTGATTATTGATTTTAAAATATTTTTTTAAACAACAAAACAAAAATAATGTCAATAAAAAAAAATATTACTTCGAAAATTTTATTTTTACAATCTACAAAATAAATAAATAAACAACCCAAAATAATACCATTACATCTTTTATAATCCCCCCCCCCAAAAAAAAAAAAAGTACAATATAATTATAATTAGCAATTTAAATGCTATTGGTAATAATTATTCATATACATACACATTCACAAATTTATATATATCCATAGCTATTAAAATCTCACCATCACAAAACAAAGCACATATCACAATAAATAAATAAAAATGAACCAATAACAATAAAAACAATTAACAACAATAACAATAACAACCTATTTCAAATCCTTAAGTAAAAACTAAATCAAAGAGATTTTTTTTAAAAACTATACTGGCACTTCAAAAGAAAGGGTGGATTTTTCATCCCCTACAACATATATAAAAGCAAATATATGTATGTATATATCTGTGTAAGCATATAATTTCAATACTTGGTATGGATAAGTAAAAACGGGTTTGTGTGTAATGTATATATGTGTTTGTATACATAAATATATTTTTAACATCTATAATATATATAATGAGATGACAACGTATTTGTAATAACATTTAAATAGTAAATAATAGTCATGTTATTGTTTAAATAAAGCTTTAATATAACTGTTATGCATTTAATGATATGAAAAAATATTGGAGAAACAATATTAAATTATTATAAAATGTTCAACCTTACTATATTGTGTCAGGAACCTATCCTTTCACCTATTTCAACAACAATCTACTTTATAGCCTTTACACCTAATTCAAAATCTATGTAGAGTGCTATAAATTTCTATAGAGAGAATTCTACATTTAACTTAGTTATTTAAAGTAACTACTGCAGGCCTCACTTGTATAGTGTAAGACAACTTAATGATACATCCATAATCTACATATGGTATTATTTCAAGCCAATTAAATATGTAGACACACTGATAATAAAATATATATATTTTAAGATACTCAAAATAATAATCATTAGTTACATTTCCTGATCAAACTTATGGTATTAATTAATATAAGAATTAGCAACGCTTCCAATTAACAAAGCACTTTTATAAATTCCAAATCATATGGAGTTTACATGCAACTTTTAGAGAAAGAATATTTTAATAGGATTCTTATAGAAATAACAACCTGAATTTCCCTACAGCATATTCCAGGTTTGAGATCACTACTCTTAAACTTTCAAAGTGAGCGGCATACAGTAGAAATAACAGATAAAAGAGAATTAATAATTTATATTTACTGTGGAATGAGATTAGCACATAAATTAAACATGAAACATTGACTCAATTTAATAACTAATTTATTAATATTAAATAAAGTAAATAAAACCCACAATCCCAATATGACATAAAATAACATATTAAAGAATGTAATATTTAGATATAAGTGAAAATATCCTCCCCTTTTTTCTTTTACTTATATGGAAATATATGGTTATATTCACATATATATATATTATGAAAAAGTAATAAGTAATTAAAAACCCTTGAACCCAAAATGTTAAATGTTTCAATACAATATAAAATAAATAGTATTTCATTTGCACACAATACATATATGTATATAAAGATTAACTTATAAATTGCATTTACAAAAAAAAAAAATCTGTCATATATTAACTAAATTTAAAATACAATCATATTCTACATGCATACTTACAAATGTATATGTATAGATTAATTCTATTGATACAAAAACATATTAAAATTAAATAAATTATTAACATTTCTTCCTGGCGTGTGTAGTTTTCTTTTCCATTTTAAACATTTAATTTATGAATGCAAAGACATATGTAGAGCTATGTTATCTTCAATTTTAAGAAAAGAAAAAAAATGTTTTAACTTATTAGGATTCTTTCCTTTTTTCTCTTCTTTTTTTTAAAAAAAAAACTTGCCACACAGTTTTAGATTTCCAGCATATTCTTCCTATGCAAAACAGGAAGCATGATGATTTTGATTTAGACATTTTCTTCAGAGTATTATTTATTTATTAACAGGCAGGCATTGATATTCAGCAATTATGTAAAGGTTCAAATGGTGATGATGAAAAAGGACTGGTGCACAATTGAATGTCTACTCCATATGGTTTTCTTTGATCAGATTAGCAAACAGCATTCTGGTGAGCCAAGAATTGGCAGTCCACACAATAATAATGTTGATTCCCTGGAACCTGATTGATGACACTGGTAAATGAAATATAGTTGAGTAGTTCTCACCAGAATTTCAACATCTTTCAGGGTGGGACTTCAGCTAACTTTTTTCTGCCTAAAGTTTCTTTTTAGAAGTCCTTTTTGCATTTTCCTTTCTGTCGAGCAACATTGCAAAATTTCTGCTTTAGTTTTTAAAACCTTATTTATAGCACTACACATAGAAAAAAACTGCAGTCAGCTTTTCTCTTATCTATTTTTTTAAATTAAATCCCCATATAAATCTTTTAATTAATTAATAAAATGAAATATCTAGACACTAAACAAAAAAAAAAAATTGGAAAAACTTTGATGAAAGAAAAAGCAAAATTCTTTTCTCTTTTACAAAGGAAAAAATATACCAATGATAATTAAAAATTTTCTTGATAATTTTACTCCATTTTAATTAATTCCACTTTTACAAGATAATAAAAAATGTAATTTTCTTTTTTTAATATTTGAATAGATAAATAAAAGATATTTTTTCATAATAAAAAAATATATGTGTACAACTAACATAAAATTCTTATCACTATATATTTTATTACATTTATGAATAAAATATACATGTTGCAGGTATATATATATATTAATAAAAATCAATCTATAACCATGTATATACTTAATCTTGATCTATCCAGAAATTTATTTAGCTTTTTAATGCATTTATGTTTATTGGAATACTTGATATAAATTTGTTTTGGGGATGAAATTATCATCACCCTCATCATAATATATTGTTAAACATCAATAAAATCATAAATGTAAGTGTATGTGTCATTGCTGTTTGTAGCATGTGTGGATTCAAAAAGAATGGTTTCTTTTAATTCTTGACTTAAGTAATTATGTAGAAAGAGATTTAATTATTTCCAAAAAACAATCTCAAGTCATCATTCATGGCTTCAAGTCACTCTAAAACCAAAATTTTTTACATTATCATAGCAGATTTACGCCCATTTTAAAGCTTAAAAAATACCATAAGATGCTGCCATCTCTAGAATTATTTTACAAGTAAAAGATCAATAATATTGACATTTGAAGCTATACCATGGGAGAAGACAGGCTTTCCTAGATGGTGATTGGTTGGTTCCATTTTGAACAAAAGAAGAGCACTTGTCAATAATTTTCACCACTCCAACTTGTTTGTTTTGATTTTAGAAATGAAAATGAATGTTTTAGAGTGTTTTTTAAATACTTTAATTTTAAATACTTTTAAAGTATTTTTTTTACATATTATAAATTATTTTGATAAAATATGCTGAAAATGTAATTACTTTAGAAAAATAATTAAGATTTTAGTAAAAATTCTTTACTTTTATATGAATGTAAATTGAAAAAGAAATTGGCGCTTGTCAACAATTTTCACACTTGTCAACAATTTTCATTGCCCCAAGCTCTTTATTTGATTTACAAATAAAAATGAATGTTTTAGAGTATTTTTTAAGTATTTTTTTACATATTATAAATTATTTTGATAAAATATGCTGAAAATATAATTATTTTAGAAAAATAGTTAAGATTTTAATAAAAATTATTTACTTTTATATGAACATAAATTGAGAAAAAAAAGCACTGATTTACTCAACATTTTCTAATAGAGTACAGACATTTTTTTGAGATTCTCTGCTATAAAATATTTTTATAAGTATAAATAGAAATTTCTTTCTGAAAAAACTTTTATTCACTTTCATAATCTGACAAATTATTAATTTGCTTTTTAAAAACGAAACTAAAATGAATCTAATATTAAAAGATGAATATATTTTACTGCTGATTCTGTAATTGGCCAATCAAAAGTTTAAAACTTTAATTCACTAAGCTAATAAAAAAAATTTTCAGTGAAGAGGTTAAAATAATTATGGACAGATAAAATAATTAAATAATATTTATTTTCATTTATAATATTATTTATATTAAAATAAAAAAAATTGAGAGATGAACTATTTCACTTACTATTTTTAAATATTATGTTTATAATGTCAAAAATATAGAAAGAATAAATATGACTTTAAAACTGCATTTGTAATCAGAATACAATTTATCAAAATAGAATACAAATTAAAATTATTTGTAAATTAAATGTATGATCTTAAATATTTGGGATTAAAAACAAAATAATTAACATTTTTATTCAGAATTAACTTTGGATAATATGCTATTCATGGATGCACTTAGTGTATTAAATTAATGATATGGTGTTTATATTTTTACTTTAGGACAAGTAATGAGTTAAGATGTGCACTAATACACAGCTTAAGAAAAGTTTATTCTTTTTAATTAAAATATCAAAATAATGCTGAGCCACTTTCAAGAGTTACACTGTACTCATAATTGTAGCTGGGTTTAGTTATAAAGTGATGGAATGATAGTGTGTGTCAGTGTATATGTTGTGGTGAAAATTTAAATTTATGTAAAATAGGAAAAAATATCAGAAAGTCCACTTCCTGGAGAAGGGGAAGGATGAGACTTTGCAATTAATAGCAAGGGTTGAGTTGTCTATGTAATATGCTTCCCTAATTTTCTTCCTTGAGTGGCCTCTTTCAGTATAATTAATTTCTGTTGAAGACAATGTGAACAAGTGCCCAGTTAATTTCTGATGCTCAAAAAAGATGAACTGCAATTAAGCTTAGTAGTGCTATCAATTTCATGAATAGTTGATTGAATATAGTATTCATTCATTTACCATCATTTCTCTGGTGCAATATTTTAGATATTTAAGTACTTCATCATATTAAAGTTTTAGAATGAAATAACTGTAGGTAAGAATTAAGAAAAAATGATTCACCAGCATTTGGAAGTTGAAGCTAAAAACATTGATAGATAGATAAGATTGTATTATTAAAATTCATCTGTGTATTTAAAATTATGATATTCATTAAGAAAGTAGATAAATATACTAACAGTTATAAGCAAAGACTTTCTTTCTAACTGCTTTTTTTCTAGCTAAATATCTTAATGATTAAGAAATAAAATGTTATTGCTTTAATAAATTGTGATTATAAAAATTAATCTAACTACAGTACATTGCCTGTATCAGAGAACTGAGTACTGAAAAAATCAGAAAACCAAAGAATACATATTAAACAAAGCAGTGGTGAGTGGAAGCACAAAGCTATGAAGAAATACAGTATTGGTAGTCAATAATTCTAACTTTCAGAAATAGTAAAACAGGCAATACTCTCCATATAGTATTGCCACTCAGTGCAAGCTAGAATAATCAATGGATCCCAGAAGGCTTGTGCATAAAATCCCCAACTAATGCCTACTCATCCAATATCCCCAGACTGGTTTCTGGTTTGTGGCCTTCATCAGTAAAATGGTGATTAAGTGATATTTATTGGCTTCCAGAGACATTCCATTACATTTAAATTAGGATTTTCAAGTTTACTGACATCAATAAGAAAATAACTGATTCTTTTTAAGCAGTTCAAGAAAGATAACTGGTATAAAAACAGCAATTTATCTGTAACATTTCTACTGAAATATGATAATGTATGAAGAAGAGAAGAAGGATGTAGCTTTTTTTTTTAAATGATCCATTAAAAAGACTGGAATACTTAGAGTTTAGTAAACTGGTGCAAAGAGGAGTTAATAATGTAAAAAAATATATTTGTGAATTGGCAAAAAAAGCTATGGAAGAGAATAAAAGACTTAAAAGTGTGCAACAACATTTTGATATTGAAAATTTTTAAAAAAGATTAAACTATTACTAAAAATATTCCGAATAAAATAATGTAATCCCTTCAAATATTGCATCTTCTCAATTGCCCAACATTTTAAATAAAGAAGTGAGATATGCAATTAATCTATGGGAAAAATCAAACTTCCAGAAAATGATGGACTTATTATTGATATCTTAAAAGAAGCAGGTCAAGAAATAAAATAAAAATTATGTAAGCTATATATACCAAATATCTAAATAAAAAGATATACAAATAATTAAAAGAATGCAGTTGTAATATAAATATACCGATTCTATACAAAATCTTTGCTATGATATTTATAATTCATATACAGTAAATGTTCTAAATAACCACAAAACACAAAAGCTAGAGTTAAAAAGTGATTATAGCATAACGAATAACATTTAAGTATTGGGAAAACTTATAAAAATACCCAATAAATATGAGTTGTCACAAAGAATTTGTAGATTATGAAAAGGCATTTGATTCTATATATACATTACTACAATGAATGGAATATTGTATTATCAAGATCTAGACTCAGAATATTTCATAATCTGAAGAATATTTATCAAAATGCAATTATTTAGTGGTTAGATGATATATTGATACTATAATTAATAATGAAAAGAATGTTCAAAAGAATGATTCTATATCTTGAAAGCATTTTCTAGCAGTTTTACAAGCAGTATTTAGTAGATTAAAGTAAGATGCTAAGGGAGTAAAAATAAATGGAGATTATTTATTTTTTAAATTTTAAAAATGATGTGACCATTTTTGTTAATAATGTTCCAGTGCTGTAGGAATTGTTGCAAATGTTATATGAAAGTAAAAAAGTAAGATTGAAGATAAATGTTAAAAAGAGTAATATTTAATACAGTTTTTCAGAAAAAATAAAATAAAGATAAATAATCATGAATTAGATGAAGTTAACAACCTCAAACATCATGATCATATTATTAATACAGATGAAATATAATGGATATGATTTGTAATAAATTTAAAGTTGAATGTAATGTTTTTGATAGAAATAATTTAGTATTAAATAAAAAAAATGACCATGTGCTTGGAAAGGAAGGTTTTTTTAAAAATATGTTTTAACAATTCTTATTTATGGATCTGAAGTTTGTATACTTTCCTGAAAAATAATATGGAGATTTCAGACCACTCAATAAAGTATAGAAAGATCTATGTTAGGAGTAACAAGAAGAGATCAATAATAAAACACATTTAAGAGAAGAAATAAATTGGAAATAAAGATATTGCTGGATGCATAATATTATATGATAGTCAAAGTTTTAAATTGGGTACTAAAAGATTTTATATGATCTAGAAAAAGACCACATACAATAATAACAAACAAAAAAGTTGGGTAGTGCATGAAAAGAGACATTAAGGACTGGAGAAACTGAATTAAATTTAGAGATACCCATATTCTTTAGTGGACTGTAAAAATGATCATGAAGATGATAAAAAATTCAAATATGCATAATGCTATATTGGAATTCAAGAAACAAGTGTCACAACAACCTGTGAATAAAATTATCTAACTGTTCCATTTATATTACAATGACTTTATTACAAGAAGATAAAAAAATAAAACTTCCATTTTTTCTTCTGTATATAATAAAGTCTTTATAATCTAGATTGTGCAGTTGGATAATTTTACATATAAGGATAATATGTAACTCTACCTACCTGCCTGCCTGCTTACTACCTACCTACCTACCAACTGACAGACTAATTGACTGACCTACCTACCTACCCACCCACTCATCTATCTATCTATCTGTTTGTCTGTCTATATATTTACATATTCATTTGTCTATGTAAAATAAATACCCTTCAACAGAATTTATACATAATTATGTATTTTAGTAATATAATTACCTTTAAACTTTCAACATGTTACTATATAATCATGATGGTAATAGGTAGACAATATATTATGTTATTAAGTAAATATTAGGGAAGTTTATGTATCTATTATTATTACATAAAATAAATATTAAATTATAAATTGTTGTAGTATCTTTAACTTACATATAATTATAGCAGAGATTCAGACTATTACATAATTATATATAATGATGTATCAGTAATAGCCTTATTTTAAGTTTTAATTTATAAGTAATTTTCAAAAGTATTTTCCATTCATCTAATTATTGATTATAAGTGTCCATATTCATATTTCAGTTATATATATATTGTAACGATATATAAATATGTCGTTACATTAATTTAAAATAAAAACTTAAAAGTTCGCAAATAAAAGTAAAAAAACTAAACGCTAAAATTAAAAATGTTTGTTATACGTATATACATTCGCACAGATGCTAAACTTTAAAAAATATTTTTTGTTAATAAATAAAAAAAGGTATTTGAATGTATTTTTTTATAAAAAAAGATTTATAAAAAGGATTTTAATAAAAAAATAACGTAAGTTAAAATAAAAACAGGTATTAATTAATTCCTGTAATCTATAAATGGAAATGATTGTTTATTAATTATCTAAAAGCTGTTTAATTAAAAAGTCAGATGGAAAGTTAGATAAGAGAAGAAAGGGATTTTAGCTTGACCAATGGAAGCCAAATAAAGGCCCGGACCATAACGAAAAAACAGAACAGTGACGTTTTTGTTCATGGAATCCGTAGGAGGACTATAAAAAGAAAAAAATATTGAGTTCCAGTCAGAGAGAGCTTTTTCCAACTTGATTTTGGTGAGTCTGGCGACAAGACGCACTTGTCGTCCTCACTCACTTATTTAAAAATGCAAAGACTGTGATACCAGGACAGAACCAGCAACTGCCACCTCCAAAACATCAGACCGGTCTTCCAGGAAAGTCTGCGTGGGAATTGCCAATGGGACATGGACTTCTCTACCGTAAGCAATAGAACTGAACAGTTGTTAAAATCATAACATTAATTAAGAACTTTAAAGATTGATAAGTAAATTTAAATTTTATAAAAATAACTTTTCTCGGACTTATGTGTCAACTCAATTGATAATGAAAAATTTTATATATGTTTGCGTTTGATAAAAAAAAAAAATCATTTCCATTTATTATTTATTGTATTGATATTTATTGTTTAAATTTTAAATAATTTTGAAATTTAAGTTGTTTATAGACGCTTGCATGGATTCGTTTGCGGTTAATTATATTTTGGTTTTCATATTTGATCAAAATATATAGACATTCGATAAATAATGATACCTTACGGTGAGTATCTGAAATGTATTTATTCGGATGTCTTTTAAGTTATTGGTGACAACGCAAGTATCTTATGGTGAATACTATTGGGTTACTTATAAGTTTCCCTCTGCGATTGTCGGTATCAATAATTTTGTATTTTGATCGTTTATGTTTATTTTGAAATGTTTTTGACCGTGGAATCTATGTAACCGATCTATAACCAACATTTTTAAACAAATCTGTGCGAACGTATTTAAATGTTAAACTTAAGTCGGGCGTGAATGGCTATATAGATTTGTAAAGTTATATTAGGGTAGGGTAATCTTAGGTTATTTGTGTCATTGTTGAATTGGGTCAATGGATTGGATGTATTTGTGTAATTAGTAGATGTAGTATGAGTTTCGCTACATGCAGAATCGCTGTATACACCGCACCAACCCTTTGCCTATGGAGGGGATTGTAAGTCGGCCAACAGGATCGCGGTCCCTTCCTATGGAGTTTTTATTTTATTGTTCTTCTTGCTATACAGACGTCATATTCCTGTATTAGACAAGAGTCAATGTTTTCTCAAACTATATTGTTCAGATGTCCATTCCTGACAGTATAGTATCTTTGTGCTGTTGTAATATATATATATATATATATATATATATATATATATATATATATATATATATATATTAATCTAAATATTATTGTTTCTTCATTAGTATGCTTTTGTATGCATTTCTTCTTTGGATTTATTTAAAAAAATAATTATATTAATGTACATTTTTTTGCTTCTTATAATCTCCCAAATCTATGTTTCCTCTCATTTCTGTCATTGATCTGATCAAAAATATTTTTTCTATCCCTGAAAAATAATCTACTTATATGTCTAAATATAAATTGGTTGGAGTTTTTAATGTTTTCATTAAATTGAACAAGTAATTTGTCCACTCTGTCAAGTATTATATGCATCTCCTTGAGAATGATATTCCTTTATCTTACATTTATAACAAGTCTCTTTCACCTTCTGCTTCCAAAGCTTAAGATTTTATGGTAATGAATTTAACCAATTCCATACAAAGTACATCAATGCGCTGTTTAACATCAAATTCATGCAACCTTCTTAGGCTAAAAATGAATCTACAATTGGATGTAAATAAACAAAATATTATCATTCACATAGCCTATTGTATTCATAATCCAGCAATTTTGAACTCTCTGAAGCTTTTGCTTGGCTGATAACTTTACACCTAAAAAGATGTGAGCCATAACATATATTTCACCATCAATAATATAAATGTAAAAAAAAGTATTAAATTACATATTATGCTATTAAGAAAGTCAAATTGATGTGTGAATTAAAAATGATGAGGCACCCAAGATGTTGACTATGATATGTTTTTGTTTTATGTATTAAACCTATAACTAAAACCATTCAACTTATTATGACAATTATTAATTTTTAAAAAAGCATTTCCACATTTAATATATGTGCTGTATTGATCTTATAATAGTTCAACACTGTCATGTTGAATACTGAGGATATTCCTAAACTCCAACACAAGATAGACTTTTGAAAAGGTAAGAGCTATTAATAAGATCAGTACAGTGCATATATTAAACGTGGAAGTCCTTTCTCTTTAATTACATATGATCTCTGAGCTTAGTAAATAAATTTGAATATTAAATAGTTTCTAAAAATTCGTAATATTAACATGTAATAAATAGAAAAATTTTGCCAACATTAATATATGAAAGAAAATAATGGATGTAAAAGTGAATAGAGAAAAATCTTCATGCTCTCAAATTAAGATTCTTCAGATTGTTATATATAATTAGAAAGTAGGTTTAAAGATAAGATGGCCACTCTTATCTTTTCAAAAGTATCTTTTGTTTGGGTTTGAGAGTATCCTCAGTACCTAACATGACAATATTGAGCTATTATAAGATCAATACAATGCATATATTAAAGGTGTAAATCATTTCTCTTTAATTTCATATGCTCTCTGCACTTAGTAAATACATTTGAATAGTATATAACAATTAGTGTGTGATAAACGGAAGGCCAGAAACTCTGAGAGTCATTATCAGAACTGAAAAAAACTCTTAGCAAGTTCCAAAAATAACCAAATCAATCAATTATTTTTATAATGTCATATTTTAATACATTGTACAGGCTTAAAACTGCATTTATATATGTAATATATGTGGGATTCGAACTCAGACTTTCACACGACTTACTACTCTCAGTGCCATCTCATATTGCTGACCCACCTGATCACACACATGTTGAAAAGATAAATAATCACCAATATATGTATTTCATGCTAAACCAATGTCATATTTTATTAATACTAAAAAAATTAATAAGCAATTTCTGACTAAAATAAATAAAATCTAAATTTGCTTATAAAAGAAAATTTTAATATTTACCAACAATTAGTATTTATTTTTCATATACAAAATAAATTGTTGAAATCTTTACTATGTAACAAATCATTGTATTTATATTAGAACCTATAGATCATTTTAATAATATAATGAAAATCTGTTTGGTTAGTATTGTTTCAATAATTAAAACACATAGTCCATAGGTCTTTAGGAATCACAGATTCTATAATATCTTTTTATTTTCTGGTCGGACCTGCTTGATTTTTTAAGGCTCTGAAAGAAAAACCAGAGGTTTTTTTAATATAGTTAATAGTAAACGATATATATATAACTGACATATTTAAGATATAACTTATAATTAATTTTTAAATTCTGATTAAAGTTTGAAAAAAAAAAGTTTAGAAATGAGATTTAGACTTACTAATTTAAAATGAAAAATATATTAAAATTTACAAAGAAATTAATATTTCTCGTATTTTGGGAAAGCTTAAATAATTATACAGAAATAATGTTCAATGTTAATTTGAAATTACTATTAAGCAAAATTAATCATTAAAAAGATTTATATCAGCAAAAATTTATTAACTAATTATTTAATCATAAAAAATAATTTATAATTATTGTAATTAATTAATAAGCAACTTTAATTTGTTTGCTATGTGAATATATTATACTGATCAGTAGAATAACAGATGAGATAAGGTAAATTATAGATTTTGCTGAAAATATGGTTGTTTTCGCAAACTGCATTTAAAAACTTCAATAAGTATTGTAACAATTCGCATTAATAATAAATATTGCAACAATTTTACCAGGTAATAAGTTAGAAAGTAAGATTAGGAATTAAATATTAAAATGGCTCAAGTAATGTTTTCATAAGTTAAAATAGGATTAGGTATTGAAAGACTCAAATAAAGTTTACCTGTTCTATGGCGTTTCTAAAAGAAGCAAATAAATATTGAGAGTAATAAATTAGAAAAAGATTAAAAATTATAATATTTTGGCGATATTACTAATACAGTTGCAACCATAATAAATAATCATAGAATTAATTTGGATAAACTGTTTTTGGGAAAAAATAATGTAATTTTCAAAGGAAATATGCCTATTTTCTTGAAAAGGAAAGTTTTAATAAATGATATTTAATTAATTGTTGCTTAGAAATTTGGACTTTAAAGAAATAATAAAGATCACTATCTACTTTGAAAGTTTGTTGATGAGGAATTTACGTAATTGCCAAATTTAGTGATAGCCTATTTGGTTTATTATACAGTTCATTCTTGGACATTAATAATAATAAAAATGCCTATATGATTAATGCAGTAGGAAAGGACAGCTCTCTAGAACTCAAGATCGTGGATTGCATCCCAGCTCTATAATATACATCATTCACATGTTTTTAAGAAATAAACCATTCACTTATTTATTTAAGATATTGTCATCTTAGAATCAAATATCAAATTACAATAACAATTATATGGTTTTATAAATATTTTGAAATAAAAACATTTAGGCTGGGTTCAATTGCGAGATGAGTAAACTTGAAAATCTTTTCAATAGGCTTGTTTTTTAAAGAAATACAACTTATAGCCGAGCAACTAGCCATTAATAGTGCTTAGTATTTAAACATTTTAACTAGACAATACAATAATGGAAAACCATTATAGTGCTCACCAATTAATAAGTGACAAATCTATATATACTGCTTTTTTCTCAATATTTCTCAATGAGAAACTATTGAAGAGACATTTGCACTGCTATGGATTACTTAAAAAGTTTTCTTATCACCACTAATCATTTCTAAGGATATATTAGCATACACACAGTGAAAATTGAATGCACAGTTTGTAGTGTTTATGATTTTCAGAATAACTGCAAAGTATAAAGTCTAACAATGTTACAACAGTTAACATTAGTAAAAGATTCATGATTCAATTTTGTCACATTCAACATTCAGAGAAGTAGCACACCAACTCATAGGAGACAATGTTCTTGTTTCTGAAATAAACTATAAATTAAAAAATAAGTTATATACACATTTCAGCGATAACATCTTCAAAACTAATGCCTAAGTTTTACAAAATAAAACACACTTGACAGCTGAATTAGTAACAGTTTATTCTTCTCTTATAAAATTTTAGTAGCCTATCAAACTTTTAGAGCAGCAATAGCCTAAAAAATAATGTGATGTAAACAATAATATTTATCTTTTATAATGTTGACATTAAAATCTCAGATATATAGAAGTTTAAATGATGTATTTCACTGACTTTAGTGATTTCAAATGAGTTAAATAATGCAATTCCTATTACTCATATATAATGCACTATTGATTGATTTATTAAGCATATAATTTTTTTTTAAATAGCTTAACTCTTAACAAAGTATTATAAAGAAATCCATAGAGATATAAATCAAGAGAAAGATTCATGAATGGCATTAATAAGCCATTCAATTCTACAATTATAATTACAGTTTAAACAAGTAGTAATTTTGTAATGCATATCCTGTGTTTATCTACATGGTTGTCAAATTACATTTGTAAAGTAGATGAGTACAATCATTATGAGTTGCCCTGAATCTGTTAAAGTAATTCCAGCCACATCTCAGTAGATTAAATGAAGGTGGTTTTACTTTTGAATGCAGAAAAATAAATTTGTTTGAATTTCATATTTCCATTTGTTATACCATAATATTCCAGTTATGGACTACTGGATGAACATTAGAAAGGGAATATTGATTTGAAATAAGTCTTAGGTGATGAATCAGTATTTAGAGCAAAGTTCAATCTACTTAGCAACATTTTATACAATTTCTATGAAGCAACTTCTCTTTTGGTTATTGATAGATGATTATGTGGGAGATCTGGAAGCCATTGCAAACAAAGTAGAATAGAGTCTGCCAATACTATTTTTCATAATAATCTTTAATTGAGTATTCCAGAACATTAGTGTAGTCATTTTGTCAGACAAGTCCAATAGAATATGAAAATGATAAAGATATCTATAAAATACTTTCCTTACGATCCTGTGTAGTGTCTGTAAACTTTCCAAGGAAATTATCACCAAAAATGATTTTAGATCAAACATTTGATAAATAAGAAAAATAAGATAAGCTATAGGTCAATATTATTTTTAAATATCAAAGAGTAGGATTGGGACTTCAATCTCTTATTGCAATAGATTATGTTCAAATTATACATTTTCCTATTGTTTGGATAAAAATTGAGCATATTGTCTTTATTGGATGAGAAATAAATTGGAAATCCTTGAAAAACATTTATTAGTTTTTTCATATTCTTATTAAGAGACTTTTCAGTTTTCAAGAAATAATTTCTTTTATGGCATGAAAACAATACCATCAACATACTTGAATATCTTTCATTCTGCTTTTGGAAGATCACTGATAAATATGCATGTGAAAAACATTAAAGATTTTCTCTTTCTAATTACAGACTTCCTATGCACTTGATAAATAATCTGAATTTATGTTAGTTTCTATATCACAAGACTTTGTGTAAGTTAATTTGTGAAAGGAAATAATGGATTTAAATGTGAAAAGAATAATACCTTCACACTCTCAAATCAAGATGCGTCAGATTGGCCTATATAGGTAAGAATTTAAGTTAAAGATAAGATAGCTGCTCTTATTTATATAAAGTCCCTATCTTGCATTGAGGTTTGAGAGGTCCCTCCATAGTTAAAAATTATATCATTTGGTTATTATACAAATGTTTAAGGTGCTGTAAATAAGGTTGAAGTCTTTCTCTTTTTAATTACAGACTTCCTGTGTGTTTGATAAATAATCAGAATGTTATATTAAATACATATGTGGCGAGATTGAATTAGCATTTAAATTTTTAATTTGAGACTATTTTGTCAAATAAATTAGTGCTTTTCTATATTAAAATTTTTAGAAACTTTAGGAGAAGTATTTTCCCCTAAAAGATTCTTAATCTGAGATTAAATCAATAAAAGTAGCAACAATTTTTTTTATTTATTTTAAAAATCTTTTTTTTAATGTGAGTTCTTGAAAAAAAAAAGTTCATAACTGCTTCTCTTATCATAAATCCAGCTCTCTATATTAGGTAGGTAGTTCTCAATTATTATGTTTAGATTTATAGAGAGCCCTACTGTCACATTTTAGGTGCATAGTCTTAAGGCTAGCCTTAATATATATTACTTATGTAATGAGTATGGCTTTACAAATTATTAATTACAATTTTAAATTATTTTAAAAGACTTCTAATTATAAGAACATCCTACTGACTCGTTGTAAATCGAAAGATTTCTCATATGTTAGTTTGTATAGAAATTGTGGATTTAATCAGTGAAGTAGTTAATAGCTTCACGCTCTCAAATCAAAATGCTTTAGATTCACCTATATATTTGTAAATTAGATTGAAGATAAGAGTGGTCACTCTTGTCTTTTAAAGTCATTTAGATTTGTAGAGGTCCCTACTGTCACATTTTAGGCACATAGACTTAAGATTATAGCCTTAATATATATTACTTAATCAATAAATTGTTTATTTTAATTTCTTGCATTAAAGATATTTAAAAAATTTCACTTCAATTATACATAAAATAATATTTCTGTCTTTTTTGTTTAAAATTTAAGTTTAATATGCTTTTTAAATTACTTTTTGTCTTAATATTAGTTTTTTTTATTGCTTTTAAATGGGAAACCAAATCTATGAATTATAAAATAGAGTGTAATATCTAAAAACACACATTTCCTTTTGTATAAATTGTTAGATTAAGCAGCTACTTACTTTTTGAATTATTTCTTAAGTGTTATGTGGTTTTTTTTTGTTCCTGATAATTAATAACGAACACAATCTAATTTAGGAGCGTCACTAATGTGAAAATTCAAGTAAAATACTATTTAATTTTATTCCTAGCTTTAGAAGATCATTGGTTTTCTTAGAGTTTATTTCCAAGCTAACTTTTTCATGGCTTAGTTATTGCAATATTTATTATATTTCATGTATAGTATTTGAAAAAAAAAACCCACACTATCCTCAACAAATACATATTAAAATCAGTATAAAATTATAGGAGCCCTGGATAGTATTTTTAATTGTTCTAAGTTTACTAAAGCTAAGTTGCTTAACTCAGCTTTAAAAAATATAATGAAGATTTGAATTTTCAAAGCAAGAAAATTAATTTCAAATAAAAAATGGGAATAAATTGAGATATTAAAATTATTTATGTAATCATTAAAAAGGAATAAAAGAGTCTTCCTTTAATAAACCATAAAGTGTTTTTGTAGACAATTAATATTATTTCTAATGAGACAAAAACATTTTAGTTTACATTAACATATATATGATGTCTTTATGTGCATTCACAGGCAAACAAAAATCAAACGAATAAAAAATGTAAATGTATTTAAACCATCAAAAACAGTATATAGATAACGATTAGATTCATTTCATGTGAATGTATGGCATTAAACTTCAAAATCAAAGAACTTTCTTATTGCTTGTTCTCTCATATGGAAAAAAAAAATCTATAATATGACTATCCTTAAATCATCTATTAATCCAAATTTTGGTAATATCAATAAAAAATTTAAATTATGGAATGAATTATAAACTACTCATGTGATAACTTTAAATGAAACTGAAAAAAAATTCTATTACCCAACATCCTTGATATTTAAAAGGGTGAGTTTCTTTAATTCCACTTTAAAAAATTTAATTATTTAATATTTCTGAAAGGTAAAGATATTTTAAATTCAAATTTATGAAATGTTAACGATGTGTAATTGATAAAAAATATTTTGATAAATAATATTAGATTCAAACCTTGGAATTCTATACAAAAAAAAAATTTCTGTATTTATATGCAGTATTTTTAACTGTAGGCTTACAAATAGACGTTTTTTTACTCAACATTAAAAAAAAAATATTTATAAGGGGAAAATATTTAAAATTTAATCTTAAATTATAAGAGCTCACATCATTTATAAAAAAGCATTTTTGTGAACTTAAATTGAGTATTTACCCGGAGATATAATATTAGCATCTTTTATTAGCAGTTTACATTCTAACTGTTTTATTAATTCAAGAAAGTTTTAAATTAAAACATAATATAATTGATTTCAAATTATCTCTATGGTCTATATCTCATACAGTCTGCTTCTATATTTTGTAAATTAGAACATAACAACTCATAAAAATAAAAGCATACCACTTCTTAAATTTCTTTGGTATTTAACATCTTTATATTTAATTTAGCATGCATGTCTGAAAGTTGATGAAGCATTACAAAAATAGAATCATGAGAATCCATGACTCATTCACAGTAGTGAAGGATACATCATGTTGCAATTGTAATTAAGTTTTCATAGTCTATATATTATGTCTATCTGACTAATCCCAGATTAATCTGGGACTTACATACTTAAGAAAATAATATCTAGATATAAATTTTCCAATCAATAAATGGATATGAAGTGGTTACATGAAAGAAAAATCCTAAGTTTGTGACTGTGATCTGAAAAAAATTTCCAGATCACTTGACTTAGGGCATAAAATTCAAATCATAAACATGCCAGGATTGCATAATTTAACTCTTCTGATATTTTCTTACCAAGCAAAATTCTTCCACTTTGATTTATATTCAAATTTTATAAAATTTACAATCATGTCAACTTCCTAACTCCATGTTGATATACAATGGTTGAAAAACTTGAAAAAAAGTTAAGTATTAAAAGTCTGGTTTTCACTAATCAAAATGATATTAATTTAAACATTTAATCAAATTACTCAGTATTATATCTATACTTGTACAAGCTAAGCATATAAGAAAATACATACTTTGTACAAATCTGAACTATTAATATTAAATTAAAAGATAATGCTTAATTTGTCAGAATAAAAATATACCTCTTAGCTGACAATAGTCTAATCAATCATTGTAAAAATATAGCAGTATCTCCATAATTCTTGATAATTTAGTCTCAGTTAAAATTTATGGGGAATAATCATCATCATCACTTTCAATCATTATGATTTCAGAATAAATGTTTCCAAATTTAATTCAGTTTGTCCAAGTTCATAACCTTTTTCTTTATGTCACACTAGCAATTTTTCTTATTTTAGCCATTCATCTCATAAGTGGTCTTTATTTAGTCTTTTACAATGTCTTGGGATCCAATTTAAAATTTCAATAATAAATCTGTTATCATTTCTTCTAACATATGTCAGTTCAGTTCCATTTCAGTCTCTTAATTTTTTAAATAATATCAGTGATATCTATTTGTTCTCTCTGCTTTTATTTTTGATCTCTTCTTACTGCTCTAACTTACATATTTCCATATCACAGTGAGTTATCTGAAGTCTATAACAGATTTCTGTTAAGTGTTCAAGTCTCAGATCTATAATGAAGACCTGGTAACATTCATCTATTAAAAAACTTTTTTTAAACCCATAAACATATATTTCCTTTTAGTATTAATTTGTTTCTACTAAAATCACCCCATTCAAGTTTAGTTGTATAACAAATTCCATTCACAATGCTATTTTTATTAATAATTTGACCAAAACAATTACGACATCTGTAAAATACTTAAATGATCTCTATTTCCATTTACTTTCTTAGTTTCACATTTTAATTAACAAAATCTTGAAAACTGTGCAAAAGGTTTGGAGATATGGAATCACTTAGTTATACATTCTTCTATTAATCTTATTATCACCATGTAATTATATTACGCTGTTGCATTTTGACAAATATTCTTCTCAATATTACAATATCCTGAGGTCTATATTTTGATGAACCAAAACTTTAATTACCTGAGAAATATAAGGAAACACATATCTTTTCATAATCTATAAATCCAAAGCATAATGACAAGTCATATTCATTGGACCTTTCTATATTTTCTCTTAATACTTGAATGTCATTCACTTTGATAAAGTTCAAAGTTTATGGTAGATGAGTTGGATAATTATCTTGGTAAAGATGTTATATGTAACAGATAGAAGATTGATAAGTCTGTGATTTCTAATATTTTCTTTATATACCTTTATTAAACATCAATAGTATACTGCAATTTTCCAAACTACTAATACAATTTTATCATTTGGATATTTCATATATAGTTTTTCAAATAATTTTTATATTTCATCTACTACTTTTAAAGTAGAAACAATAATTCCATCATTTCCTGAAGCTTTTTTTTCTTCATAGTTGCATATCTAATCTTTTTATTGATAACACTTGACAATTTAGAAGATGTAGTTATTGAAAAAGATAATTGGTTTTCTTGTTATAATTCTCCAGTATTCTTCCACACATTTCATGATGACATTTTTCTTTTTAGTAATAGTTCCAGCTTTTTTTCTTATCATAAAAACAATTTTCTTTCTGGTACTAACACATTATTTTACACTTCTAGGATTTTTATCGCTTCTAGAACTTTCCTGGTCAGTTCACAATTATATATTTACATCACCAACATTCTTTAATGACATTTTATAAAACTCTAAATATTCAATTCTTTTTAATAATTTATTTCTAAACATTTTTTGTATCTCTTTTTTTTCATACCTTATTTCGTCTTAACATTTAATGGTAAATTGCTTTCTTTTTGTACCAACAAACATCACATTAATCACCATTT
Organism: Epiperipatus broadwayi; assembly: GCA_028023455.1. NCBI lineage: Eukaryota > Metazoa > Onychophora > Udeonychophora > Euonychophora > Peripatidae > Epiperipatus > Epiperipatus broadwayi. The sequence continues at coordinate 6,760 of JAQFVV010007601.1, read as the reverse complement.
ATGTATAGTGAGTTTTGCCTGTTTTTTTTTTTTTTTGTAGTTTTAATGGAGCATCAATTAGCTTTTGAGTAGTTTTAGTCAAGTTTAAATCATATTTAAAGTCTCTTACTATTTAAAAATGATTTGCAAATTTTAATTTAAATTCATTGAAGTATTTGCAGAGATTAGAAATATCAACTTTTAACATTGTCTTTCTTAATAATTTTCATATCTTTAGTTTTGTATTAAAACATCTCACTAACTGAGAATTATTTTCTGTACAGAATTTTTTAAGAACATTATAATCTTTAAAAAAACAACAACGTATTTTTTGTTACTTACAATATAATCCAATTCTCTTTCACGTGTCAAAGCATCGGCCGGGAAGCGAACCTGCAAACCCAGGACAACTGTAGGCAGCTGTGCTGACCACTTGACCACCAATGCTTGACTATCTATAATACAATTATCCTGTCATATTATTTGGATATTTCAATGTCCATTTCTATTTAGTGTTTTTTTAAAATAAAAATTCATAATATATAGTTTTCCCCCATTGCAAGCTCTAAAATTCTATTTCTTTTCTTACTTCTGCTACAATAATCAAATCTTTCACTAATTGATTAATTCTAGCATTAATGTCTCCCCTGGCAATTTAAAACTGTTTGGTCTGATCAAACATTATTTACTCATCCATATAAATATCCTCTACTTATTCATCAAATTCTTGGGGTATAAACTTGAATTATTTATACTTTAGTATATTCCTTTAATTTGAATAACTAATCTTGTCATTCTATCTGATATAGCATCAATATTTATCCTGTCATACTTCCACTGTTTATTATGATAAATCCTATACCATTTGTGCTTCCAATATTTATATATTTATAGTAAAATACATGTCCACTTTTTAACTCAGTTATCTGTTCACCATTTTTTTTAACTTCACAAAATCAATAATTCCCATTTATAATTATACAATTCTTTCAGTTTGTGCATTCTTCCTTTATTTTAAAGATATTTGCAGTTGTAGGTACCAAAATAAAATGCTATCATTAAATGGCAACCAGAATCAATAATCAGGAAAACTTTAACATTTTCCACATTCAATCATCAACTGCTACCATGATTGGTGACTTTACATTCTCATGAGAATAAGGTCCAGAATTTGTTTTGCATGTCATGATTGTGAATATCTATTAAAAATCATTTATGAACTTTTTCATTTTGTCTTCAAGAAAACTCGATTCATATTTTAATTAAGACCTATTAGATAACTGAGAAGAAAGCAAAAATCAATGATGTTTTTTGAGCTTAAACTTAGAGGTAAAAAGTCAGAAAATCTTCATGCTAGATTATGCATGTTAATGCATATCTTCTTAATGTTATTTACTATATGAATAATCATCACATAGTAAACACATATGAAATTGATATTAGGAATTAGTCTTGCATTTTTAAAAACACACACATAAATGTGTGTACATACTATAACACACTATACATTAAAAGAATTGAAATGTAAAACATAACTTTTTTTTTATTAATTTCTATTTTTTAATTAATATTTTTTTAAATAAATAGATAATCAAAATGCAAGTGCTAAAAATGTGACTATTGATTATATTAAGAAAGCAAATTTACTGTGCTTAATTTTTGCAAAATGCATAAAAACAGACCCTAATTGTATAATTCCATCTGGATAGAAACAAAGCCATTGTGATTATGTGAAAAAATATTAAAATAAACTTTGCAACTAAAATATAAGCAATAAATCTATTTTTAACTATAAAATTCATTGCTAAAAAGTGCTTTGTAATTTAATTTCAGCATCTTAATAATAAAATCCCAACACATTATTCATCTTGATTTTGAGAATAATAAGTGATAAATGATGGAAGATTGACTAACCAAGTGATCAAGAAATTAAGATATATCTAAATATTTAACTTCTACCATAAAAATCCATCTTAGCATAACAAATATAATTCTGATCATGCTGCTATTTTTAACATCACTGACTTTTATTATGAGTGCTCCCTAAAAATTAAACAATGAATATTTGGGAACTTCATTTAAATCTCTAATAAGCTATTCATAAAAAACACATAACTACTTTCTTTTTTTAAACATCATCTATACTTTTTCTTTTCATCTTTTCTTATTTTTTTATATTTTCTTAACATCGCTTCAATTTTTTACTATCTGAAAAACAATTTAATGCTCTGCACTATTTGGAACAGTGGTAGAACAGTCAATTCTGAAGATCATGAATGAGAGTTTATAACTTTTGACATTCAAACTTCTTATGAATTCTCAAGCAGTATACCATTCAATTACTTTTTATTAAACTTTGAGCAATTTTTGAGTGAAAGCATATTTAGTAAATTATTTAAGAGATTCCTGGATATTTAATTTACAGTCATTAACTTGCTGTAAATTGCAAAGATTTCACATAAGTTAATTTGTAAAGAAAATAGTGAACTTAAACAGTGGAGAAAATAACTACTCCATGCTTCCAAATCAAAATGTTTCAGCCACTTTTATCTTTATAAAAGTCATTTTGTATCATGGTTTGGAAAGTTCTCTCTATCTGCAAAATATGCTTGATTATTATGAATTTTAAAGTGCATTGAATACAGGTTAAAGCCTGTTTAAAGTATTTACATATGCTTTCTGTGCACTCAATAAATTAATTACTCCTCTTCGATAGTTTATAGAATTTCCAATATTAAGATCGTAATATTAACTTGCTGTAAATCACTAAGATTTCATGTAAGTTAATTTGTAAAGAAAATAGTGAACTTAAACAGTGGAAAAAACAACTACTTCATGCTTCCAAACAAAGATACTTCAGATTTGCCTATGTAAATGGACATTTAGGTTAAAGATAAGATAGCCACTATTATCTTTATAAAAGTCATTATTTTGTGTCATGGTTTGTAAAGTTCCCTCTATCGGCAAAATATGCTTGATTATTACGAATTTAAAGTGCATTGAATACAGGTTAAATCCTGTTTAAAGTACTTACATATGCTTTCTGTGCATTCAGTAAATTAATTACTACTCTTCAATAGTCATTAATAATAAAAATACTATGAAAAAATATTATTTAAGCCTGGGAATTATTCTTCATAATTCTATACTAATAATTTACCAATAAATTATAAAGTTGAATTTCTGAATTATTGAAGCAATAAAAAATTGTAATATCAGAAATTAAATGTTAAAAAACACAAAGATATACAATTTATATAAGGAATCTGATATTGTGTCTAAAATAAAGACCATAAAAATTTAATGTATGTCATGTTATAAAAAAACCAGAGAAAATATAGACATGGTTACTAAAGATTTTTTGTGAGAAGAGGAAAATAAGATATCTGAATATGTGATCTTGTTATAATATAAAGACGGATTTAGAAGATAAGATATAAAGATCATGGTAATGCACAACTGAAAATTGTATGCATGAACAGATGGGATGATGATCTAATACTGTGAAATCAATAGTAAAATTTATACATAGCTTGTGATTACTTAAAAATACTACTACTACTAATGATGCTAATAATATAATTATAATTTCATGATAGTATTAAAAAGAAACTAAAGATGAAGGGAATGCACAATTAGAGAAATACAAGTGTGAGTAGAAATGCATAGATAAATATTGTGCAGTTAGCAGGAAATATTTTATGTCTTATGATTGCTTAATAATAATAAATAGCAAAATACACAATGACTTACATCAAGAACAAAATATTTTCAAAGCATAATAACTTATAGATTGTATAAACTAAAAAAAAATATATGTTACCAATAGTATAAATGTGAATTTTTGAATAATTTATAAATCTATAATATATTATATTCTAAAGAAGGAACAAACCTCATCATGCTCTTTTACAAATTTACATGCATTCATCCATGAGCATCAGTTTGAAAAGCATAGGTATATGCTTATGCTTAGAGCTTATCTATATATAAGCCAATCTTTGCTTATCATGCTGAAATCGGAGCTTTAATTTATTGTTTACCTGAATTATAATTGTTAATTGAATTGCATAAACTTATCATTCTGTAGCAGGAGAAAGATAAAATCTCATTTTAATCACCTGTGATTAGTAGTCAATTTAAAATTTACTGTAATAATAGTTTATTCTTTATATAGCACAGAGGTGTGTTCCCTCTTTATAATATGTTATATGCAGTTTGTGCTATATAAATAATGACTAAATCAATAGTATGAATAGAAATGGCCATAAAATGATCATAGAATAAAACTGAAACACAGATTGAAATATATAATAAATTGTATAAAAGTATAAAAAACATGATTCACACAATAAAACAAATTTGGTAAATAAAATGAATATATTAAAGACAATTTAAGTATAAAAAATGTGTGTGACCAAATGATGTGATGTTTCTAATAAATTTTAAAGCAGTTTTAGAAAAAGTATTTTATGAATCAAAATGGAAATTTGATAGTATGTAAATAAATGGAGATTATTTAAATCAATTATTTGCATATACTGTAGTTGTTTTTGCAGAAAATGTTAATAGAGTTATCAGATGAAAGCAAAAACATAAGATTAAAAATAAATGCTAAAGAGACTAGAGTAAAATTCAATTACTTTTCAAAAAGAAAAAAATAAAGTGATTAGTAATTAATTAAAATGCAGTAATTATAAGTACTTTGTTCTGATTATTAACTTTTAGTTAAATACAGCTGAAATATTTTCTTTGGAGATAGCTGGCAGAACATATGGCTTGCCTTCACTTATATGTATTGTTAATTTTGCTTTCATTAATGTTAGAAAATGGAATAAAATCTTTTATTGGTTCTGTAGTTTAAAAATCTGAAAATGACTATATTGTAGAGTGAAACTAACACAAATAAGTTGTCAGTCCATTGTTTAGTAGATTTTTTTTTCTTAGTCTTTGAGAGTAGTGGCAAGAGTATTTGCAAGCAATCTTGTGTTTTGCTTTAAAAGAAAAATGTACATTTCAATAGGTTATTTAAGTATTTATGTTTAATATTACAAAATATTTATATAGTAATTATTCAAAAGCAAATACATTTATTATTATACTTAGATGTCTTTTGGTTTTAGAAAGATAAGATAAAAAAAAAACATAAAAATGGTAAAAATAAAGTGATAATTCATTATGCATTGACAAATACCAAAACTACAGATTTTTTTGATATTTTAATAAGTATAAAGGCAATTTTAAAATTTAGAACAGAATTTCATTAACTTATGATGACTTGATAATTCATTTGGATTTTAAAAATGAAACTCAGTTAATAAATATTTTGTTCATTTATTTATTTTTACCAATAGGGTGATAATCTTTCAATAAGAGAAAAGTTATGGTTTTGATTGTATTTTATTTATATTATTTTTTTTTAAATTTGAAAAATTCAAATATGCTTTTGTATGATGTTTTTTTAATTGGTAAATTTATATTTTTAATAAATTAAGCCCAACATACTAATTTCTAATATAGAATGAATATTTAATACTAAAATAAAATATTGAACTATAACCCAAACACTTGCTATGGAACAGCAAAATAAATCTTTATTAGTTAAAGAGTTAATACAAATAAAAACAATAAATAAATAAAATAAATTATGGGTTTAAATTAGGGTGGAATGCTTTGATTCATATAATCTCGATTTATTGTTAGGAATGCTTATGTGACTAAAAATAAAATATATTTAATAAATATATTTTAATATTGTCTACTTATAGATCTGAGACTTGGACACTTAGAACATATAGTACAATATGAAGAGATATGTTGAGGTTAATAAGAATTGACTGAGATTAAAATACATAGAAAAGAGAAAAAAAAAGGTACATTAACATTATTAAAGAATTTAGAAAGCTGAAATAAAGTTGCATAGACATGTTATAAACAGATAAAAATCTTAAACTTATTCTAAAATATTGGGAAAAAAAGTTTACATGTGAGATTAATGCATTTCCTGGTTAAATATAAAAAAACAACAACTATGAATTAGAAAAACTGAATTAAAATTAAAAGAATTTTAATTGATAGAGGATTGATAATGATTGATAATGCATATAATAGTGAATTATTTATGTGTTTTAATAATGAAACAGATTCATTAAAGTTTATGTTGCAATTTTAAATATTTGGATGATAATAAATAAATTGTACTAAAAATGGATTGGTTATTGCAATCGTAATACCTTGTGTCTAGTTACTAAACATTTATTAAAAGGACAATGTAGTTTAATGCTTATGTTATTACTTGAGAACAAAATAAATTATATTAACATTATATATATATATATAGTATTATTTCCGGGAGCTTCCGTGTAATAAAAATATAATAGCTAAATAGCTGACATTTGTTATTGTATTGAAACATAAGCTATTTAGCTATTATGCATTTATTACATGGAAGCTCCCAGAAATAATACTATAAATTCATTTATCCATGAGAATATTAGAATTAATATATATATATTGTAATTCAACATTTTTAATGAATGTTTAGATAGAAATATTGAATGTGTAGAGTAATCCATTTAAACCAACTTAATTAGAAAGCATTTAACCTAGTACAACTGTCGCAGGCCAAGGGTCAAAATAAACTGGCAGACTGAGCTTACTTTAACTCTTGGCTTGGGGCAATTGTTCTAGGTTTAGTGCTTTTAATTAAGTTGATTTAAATGGATTATTCCCCACATTCAAGATTTCCATACATATATATATATTCTAACCTAATAAAATT